>OZ014487.1:5279054-5566852 GCA_963965965.1 Trididemnum nubilum
AATACAGCGATAGCACAATGTAAGATTTGATTGAAGACTTGCTTGTTTCGCTAGTTTAATATTAAAAATAAAGCTTTTATTTTGAACTTCCATGCAAAGATAAAAATCAGGTTAGCTAGAACGTAGAACGCAGCTTTCAAAGGCAAAAATATTTACCGATTGTGTTGAAAAAGGATATACTGTTATCTACCGCATTTATAAATACGTACTTTATATCTTATTTCTCAATGTTTGCAGACTCTTCAACCCTGCCATTTGGAAAGGGTTAATTTTTTTGCAATTTTATCCTATGTTGGTTCATCCTTTGGTGACTTCATAATATTCTATTTTGGGTCGTTGTTTGTGTTAATGTTATACTAAGGTCAAGCCGGGTTTGTAATCAACAATCTGAGGTCAAAAAACAGCGATAAAAGGTGAAAGGTCAATAATACAGTACGGTCAAGGATCGTGAGTGTGATGTCGCAATGTCTGATATAGTGTATGATACTATAATAGTATCAAGGGTCATACAGTTAACAAAAGATCGTAGATCAATACACCAGTATTAAAAGGCAGGGGCTAGAGTACGACGTTTGCAATGTTCGTAGTAGCTCTATGACACCATAATAGGGTTATTGAAATGTGGAACTCCCAACCTCGCGTGTTACTTATAACTTTTATAACTTTTGAACCTGAAAATGGCAATTTTAAGGCCTGGTGCAAACGTCCGCTGATTATGAAACTCCACTTTTTGTAGTTTTTCTAATACAAACCTGGTTGTTTGATTAAACGATTTCTTTTTACGGAATTTTGTTAAATATTACATTTATTTTTACTGACTCTGCAGTGAAAGTATTGCGAAATAAGTCAAAGTATTGTAAAAATGAATTGAGGCACCGCCTCAACTCATTATTGGCGTAGGAAATACGGGGTTCTGGGAAGCGAGGGCAAAGTCCCCGGCCCAGGCCATGCTGAACAATTTAGTAATTTTTTTTTTTTTTTTCGGAAAAGTAGCAATTTGGTTATTTTTAAAGAAGATTTTTCAAATAGTTTCAAGACCTTTTAAAAAAATTCATCGTACAAGTTAAGTAAAAAAAAAACACATTCAGTTTTACCACACTTTTCTAGACCTAATTATTTTTAACCCAATTGTTTTTTTACGTTTCGATGCATGTAATTTCTCTCTTTAGTTTTCTAGCTGATGCCTCTCAATCAGAGGTGGGCACAAAATAAACATTATAGGCCTTGTTACGGTGTCCAAAACTGTGTTGTTTCGTGATATCCATCTAGGTACCTTTTGAAAGATTTTTTACAAATAGATTTTTAATGCCTGATTAATGATTGAATTGTCTTCGGTTGCAACCTGGTGCCGTTTTTAAAATACTGTATACGGCTTTTAATCGAACGCGGATGAATATTTTAAAATCATACGCTTGAGTGATTTTTTTTACTATTTGTGTTGCCGTGAAATAATCCACAAATTTCAACAAAGCTGTTTTTATCTTTTTTTGAATGTAAAAATTCAAAATATGATAAATTTAAACTAAATAATTAATCATGGGTAAGGTTTTTGCTAAAAAGTTTGCATAATTAGAGTTTTAGCTTGAGTTTTTTGTAATGAATTCTAAAACATGGAAACTTGCTTTGAAGGCACGTGACCGTCATCACTTGGCAGCTGATTGTTGTGAATGCAAAGCTTCAAACCAATTTTACAAGATAAAATTCCGGTAACCATCAATGAAGAAATTGTTTCTTGCAAAAAGTCGAAAAATAAACGAACTACCTTATGAATTACACCACGTGTTTCTTATGATGATAGCCTACCCACAAAAAGCAGCCTAATACAATAACTGCTTCGAAGAATACCGATAAGCTTCGACGAAAATCGACAGCCTACGGCAGTCGGTAGCTATGTGTATACTGGTCATCAGTCCATAACGTTTATTCCAATTGAACCAAAGCACATCGTCAATTCTAATAAATCATTCAGCTACAATGTTTTAGGACCACAGTAGTTTACTGCGAAGTTTCAACGTAAAGCAATAGGCCTACATTTTCGCAAATATTGCAAAATAAGGCTCGAATAAACTATGCTCCTTTTCAGCAATTTCATGAGAGTCATCTCTTATTTTGGGTTATTTGTTGGTTTAACTCCGGTGATTGTTTCAAGTGCTCAAGTGTGGCAGAAGAGATATTCGAGAGTTGATAAGCCAACCAGCTTGGGCTAGGCTAGTTAGTTTCGAGGAGTGAAAGTCTATCAGTATTTCTCAAAGCAGTTATTGTATTCGGCTACGTTTTGTGGGTAGACTATCATCAAAACAGACATGTGGTGTAATTCATGAGGTACTTGATTAGTTTTTCGACTTTTAACACGAAATAATTTCGTCATTAACTTTTGAGGATACCGGTATTCAATTATAAAAAATTATTTTAAAGTTTTGTATTCGTAACGATCAGCTGCCTAGCGACGACGTTCACGTGACTTCAAAGCAAGTTTCCATGTTTATAATTCAACATAAAAAAACTCAAGCTAAAACTTAAATTATGCAAACTTTTTAGCAAAAAACTTACCCATGATTAATTATTTAGTTTGAAATTATAGTATTGCAAACTTTTACATTTAAAGAAAGATAAAAAATATCCTTGTTATAGTTTGTGAATTATTTCACGACAACACAAATAGTAAAAAAAATCACTCAAGCGTATGATTTTAAAATATTCATCCGCCTTCGATTAAAAGCGATATATCTTAAAAACGGCACCTGGTTGCAACCGAAGACATTTCAATCATTAATCAGGCATTAAAACTCTATTTGTGAAAAAATTTTCAAGAGGTACCTTGATGGGTATCACGAGATCTCTTTTCTAGACGTTTTTTCTGCTAGCGAAACAAGGCCTATTACATTAACAGCGCAGCGCAACAAAGCGCAACTCTTTGTTTAACAAGTAAGAAGTAAAATCGCGGCGCAAAATGACCAGTTTAATTTCTTTAATTTCTGAAATGCAGCGCAACTTCCGCAATGAACTTTTTGATTCAGTTGAAGGGCAACGCAATTCTGTGATTGCGGAACGGCATTTTCATATCAAGTTATAGCGCGAGCAATTGAAATTTCACAAAAAATGCAAATGCCGCATTCTTTGCAACTTTGGGCAAAAAAAATAGTTACGTTATTTGCTAAAGAAGGCCAACATTTATCACTATTACAATCAAAATGAAACAAAATTACTGTAAATTCAATGTATAGAATTGTGCCATTGACCGAACAAAAAAAAAAAACGCCGCGCCATTAAAGCGCAACAAATTTTAAAGACTTTAGTCAGCAAAGCAACTTCTGCAATGTTTCAAAATAAAAAGTTAAAGCGCCACGCAACTTCCGCAATTGCGGAGGTTGAGCAAGCTGCACTTTGTGCTTCTAATTGCGCTTTACCCACCTTTGCTATCAATGAAAAAGCGGGCACGTTTCGGCCCCCAAACGACACTTCATTCAAATTAAATTGGACATAAAGCATTTCACTACAAAAAGTAACCTAGGGAATGAGAATTCTAGCAGGGTTGAATTAAGGAGAAAAGCATTGGAGACATTTACACTGGATCCTCAGGGTTCACAACGGGGTTCACAACCGTGGAAAGGGTTCACAACCGTGGAAAGGGTTCACAACCGTGGAAGGGTTCACAATCGTGGAAGGGTTCACAACCGTGGAAGGGTTCACAACCGTGGAAGGGTTCACAACCGTAGAAACCGTGGAAAGGGTTCACAATCGTGGAAACGTAAAAATAACATATCAATAATTTTCTCTGTAAATGCTCAAAGTTTTTGCTGGAACTTCCCTCCCTTCATTTTTGTGACTTGGTGTGAAAAATAAATTACAGAGCGCATCTTTCCTGGCATTCAAACAATTATAATTGTCTTTAATTTCACTGCCGATTTTTTATAATTCTTCACGCGGCGTTTTTTTTTTTCTGATACAGTAGTTTAAGATTTTGGATGCCTAGCGACAATTTCCAACACAAAAATCGTTCAGCAGATGTGGTTTTGCCTTTACACCGCATGCCTGTGGGTAGAGTCGTTCCTTCTTATATGAAACCAAATTATTTGAGTTTGCGTAATTTCAGAGCAGGATAGGGCTTTCAAAATAGGTTTTGTTACTTATCTCAAGAATACAATAGTACTGTAGCAGGTTTTCACTGGTAATACTGTATCACACTTCATTATCGTATCACACACATGCTTTCTGTTGAACCCACACTCGTGTAGATTTGGTCATGTGACATGTATTAGCATTAACAACTCAAAAAATAATGTTTGCGCCCAGACACTCGGTTGCCATATTATAGCCGTGTATGGCTTTAGTACTTTGCACTGGAAGAATTAGCAGAAATAAAAACAAGTTCTACAATGTCTTTTGCCCCAATCACAGCCTCCAATTAGAGCTTTCAAACAATGCCATTTAAAATATAATAAATTTTAGTAAAACTTCGCTACTGGGCTATTATGGCAACCACATTTTATTATTTTTTAAATAAGAAAACATATTGACAGGCTAGAAATTGCACAGAACTGGAGAGCGCTGTTTCGAGCTTTTAGCTCTCAGCAGCCCTCAGCTTCTCTAACAAAGTTATTCCCCAGCTGGACAAGACTCTTGGCCGAACTGGACAAACCTTAAGGGCTTGCAGAGCGGCAGAGGCTTTCTAGGGAATAAACGATTTTTCCCTTGTGGTACTTAAAAAAACAAGTGAAAAAATTGCTGAACCCTTGTACTAAGTACAGCCATAGGCTATCCCTACTACAAGGGTTCCCCTCGTGTGACCACGGAAATCATAACCGACAAGTTTGACGTCCTTCCTGGTTGACTCCTGGGAAATCATAACGGCTTCCACTTTTTAAGTACCACAAGTGAAAAATCGTTTATTCCCTAGAAAGCCTCTGCCGCTCTGCAAGCCCTTAAGGTTTGTCCAGATCTGCCAAGAGTCTTGTCCAGCTGGGGAATAACTTTGTTAGAAAAGTTGAGGGCTGCCGATGAGAGCTAAAAGCTCGAAACAGCGCTGTCCAGCTCTGTGCATCTTCTGATTTGTAGCTGCAGGGTTGGTGGTTGATCTGTCCACCTAACTTCCAGTGGAAGTCGTTATGATTTCCCAGGAGTCGACCACGAAGGACGTCAAACTTGTAGGCTAGAAATTTATGTTATCGTTCGCTTGGTTATTGACCAATTTATGTTATCGACCTTTTCAGCCGATCAAAAAATAATCCTGTTCTCGAGCCTAGGACAGGGACTTTTTAAGGACTTGTAAGCTTTGAGGCCAAAGCCATGGACTTGAGTTTCGAGGCCAAGGACAAGAACTTCAAAAAGTGTTCTTGAGGCCAAGGAAGTCATCAAAGACTCCACCTCCTAAGATAACCGCAAGAAATTCCTTCACCTCAACTGGTCTTAAATAGTGATAGCAGCTATCAAACTGTAAACAACTGTCAAAGCAATTGTAAAAAACTTCTGAAAAAAGTTCAAAGCAAAGAACGTAACAATCACGTATTACGGAAGTCCTTTTTTAATGTATCTTTGTTTTCTAAAATAACTTTCTAAATCGAAGTTCTTTTGGCTGCAGACCTGGTCATTTAACGGTCATCATGCAGATCTAAGCTGCCAGAACAGCAGCCAGCACTGCTGCTAAAAGTATACTTGCTCAAGATTCATATGCTGACACCAAATTCCTTGTTGACAAAGATCACTGCAATGACAAAACAATCACAAAAAGATAACCAAAAATAATAGCAACGAAGACAACGACATTATGACAACTACAACAAACAACAACATCATTAACAAGCATAACAACCACAACAGCAGCAAAAACAGCGATGCAACTACAACGAGTTCACTGCGGACCAATTTCGTTTACATAATAGAGAGAAAATATAACCTCACCTGTAAAAGAACACAAGGAGTATACCGAGTCATTTTTAAAAGTGCCTTTCCAAAGAAGTGTGGCGTTGTTTACGTAAGAAACAGTCACATAGCAATTGTTACACTTTGCTACTTGACCACTGACCAGTCTTAGGCTTGAGATTGATTCTGAAATTTCTCTTCCATCATTATTTCTCCAAACCACTGTTGATGCTTTAAATTCCGCTGAGACCAAATACTGCTTTCCACAAGTTTCTGAATAAATGTAAACATTATTAACACTTAGACGAATTTTTTGTCTCTTTGTTTTTTTTTTTACAGAATCTTTTTTTGTTCCTTTTTTTCTTCCCGCCTAAAAGTATGCTAGCTTAAATGTTAAGTAGACTGCCATGAACGGATATTTTCTTTTTTTTAAAGTTTTTGTGTCTATTTTTATTTGGTTACTCATCAAACTTTCAAGCAAATTTTGATCTATCTGTGATAGCGTGCAAATGAAGAAAAATAGCCAAGAATTCTAAGTTTGAGAAAAAATATAGAACTTGACAAAAGCGATCGAGAAACCGGTGGTGCAATAATGACAAATTACGTCAATGATGCACAGAGCTGGACAGCGCTGTTCCGAGCTTTTAGCTCTCATCAGTAGCCCTCAGCATATCTAATCAAAGGTATTCCCCAGCTGGACGAACCTCTCTGCCGAACTGAACAAACCTGGCTTCACAGTGGAAGAGGCTTACGACAAGCTTGCTTGCAACAAGGACGTCCAGCTAGTTCAAATTACGTTAATCTACTCAATAATGATAAATTACGTCCTTAGATGAATCTGCCGCAAATTATTAGACTAGGCTAGCAACATTGTACATAAAATCGCGAGCGAGCGAACGTAATTTTAGTGTATTTTAAAAAGAAATTTGATTGGCCAGACAAACAGTATCATCAAAGTACAAGCTGCCAGTTGATTAAAATAGACTAAAAAAAGAAACACTACTACGCTCACGATATTGCGCCCATTGTAGACTGTGTCTTGGGTTGCGGTCTACCAGAGACTTTGCAGCAGAAAGAGCTGCCAAAATAACAATTACGTAAAACGAACAGAGAAAAAATTTTCATTTGCTTTGAACACTTGTTTACAGTTTGGTGGCTGCTTTCACTATTACAGACCAGGTTCTCACTCTGAAGCAAATCTTCCAGAAATTTTGAAGCATGGCAAAGATCTCTTTGCATGCGTAGTCGATGTTGAAAAAGCGTGTGAACGAGTTCTTTGGGATAAACTTTGGAATGTTTTGCTGATGTACATGGCGTTGATGATTAGTTGTTACGCGTCATTAAGTCGCTCTTCTGCCTACCTGGAGTTTGTGTTCGCGTAAATGGCATGCAATCAAAGCTTTCTTCCACAGAATCTGCCTCCAACTACTTTTTTTCTACAGAATCTGACATTAAATTTCAATCAAACTGGTAAGCAGACGTTTTTGCAGTTCGTGAGCAAAAAACTGTCGATTGAGCCAAAGTTGCTTTTTTGAAAGCGCAGTACCAACTGATTAAAATTTTGAAGTTTATCAACAACCTAAAGTTACTGCATGCTGAGTGTGAAAGGCTGAAAGCGACTGAAAAGAATACTGCAGTTTAAGATAACACAAACAAGCTCGATGCAATACTAATAGGATTACAAACTCTTACCAATCGAATGGAAAGTTTGGAAAATAAAACCCATAAATATGAAGCTAGGCTTCAAGAATTGAATATTAAGATATCTACTCAAAACGATGCAATTAAGGATATATCTTTGAAACTCGTCAACAAAACTTCTAAAAATGATTTTGAGGACGTATTGGACTTCATTATTGATCTTAAAAATCAAGCCGAAGGAGCCAAAATAGACTACTTACAGCGAGAGCCGTACAGCAAACGCTTTAATCTCTTGATACATGGGTTGGACGAGTCGAAGGACAGTCCTAGGGGAACAAACGCAGAAACTCAACCCATTTTCAACGAATTCTTAACCCAAGGCCTACACTTGGACCCCATTGAAATCCCCTTAGTCGATATTAACAGATTGCCGCAATGGCCAATTGCCAAAAATGGAGAATGCGTTACCCGACCCATCATAATCAAACTCTCTAACACTGCTGATAAATATGTATAAACTTATGAAAAGCTTCGACAATCTTAAAGCTTACAATCAACTAAGAAAAGGAAAAAACCAGACGAGTCCGTCACACTCACAATCTTCAAAAAAGTTCTTACCTGCCTACGTTTTCGAGCATCTTCTCATAGAAGTTAAAGAAAAAAAAAAGTAACTCAAGCTTGAGTTCAAGGTAGCAAGAAAAGCAACCAAAAATAACTGACTGGGCCGTTATTAACGGCCACTAACGCTTATATGCAGACGATAAATTAGCATCAGTTTAGTCTTAAAGACGGTTTCTGAGCAGTCAATCCTCGTATGTGAACAGTTACTGTACAATCAATTTCGACTTTGTGTAAAATATCTAAGACCATTTTTGGATTTCTTTGAAAAAGCAACTAGAGCCACTAACAATTCTATCGTATATATTGTGTATTGTTCTCGAACAACCCAGTTTTGTTGTTTTACCGATTATTGGGTTACAGTAACAAAATATGGTTTTGCATTCAAAAGTAGGCCTTGCACGTTTGTTTGTGTTCACCGGCGTCGATTTTTGCTTGCGGACCAACTAGTTATATCAACTAGACTTAATTATGTACAGATTCCAACAAAAATACCAAGAACCAAGACCACTATTTAATTATATATTTTTTGCTATAATCCTATTCCATGAGCCAGCAGAATAAGTCATTGTAATCCTTGGCACATTATGTTCTGAAATAATTTGGTTTGCAACCAATCTTCGCTGATGAAATATGAACTTTGAACCCAAATTTTGTTCTTATAGCCACTTCAGCTCATACTGGCGTTTATAATTGCTTTTCTGCATAATCATGTCTTCAACTCCCTTTACCATAAGTGTAATGGCGCACTCTGGTAAAGAGACAAATTTATTTGACTTCATCCTACCAAGTCAAGCTGCCACACCTGCCTTTCATTCAATGCTGAAAACGACATTTTAAGCGATGACATGTATAGGCTATAGAGCAATAACTTCGAAAATTCGCAAAGGTGAATATTTTGACGTCAATGCTACCAACTTTCCCCAAACAAACAAAATTACTCCTTGAAGCTTACGCATCTTAACATTCACTCCTTGCATAAAAATAATAACGCTTTGCGCAACCTCTTGCAATCCCTTTAATTCTTTCTCGACTTACTTTGTTTAACCGAAACTCGTATCAGAGACCAACCTTTATTCAACATATCATTGCCAGGCTACAGCTTTGTTCACGTTAATTCTCAAACTGCTGCTGGTGGAGTAGCAGTGTACATTTCCCCCAGACTTAGCTATGAATTTTATGAAAAACAATTTCAACTACGCAATACTGAATCTACTGTTTATTTGGCTTAACATTTCAGGTTGTCATCAGAATTGTATTGTTGGTGTAATATACCGCCATCCTTCTTTAATTGAAATCAACAAATTTTTAAAGTGATTTATCCTCATGTATGTTCGAATTATGTAATTGTAACAAATCGTTTTGCTTACTTGGAGACGTAACTATCAATATTGACCAAAAGTCCAAAATAATCGCACTAACCTGGCAATCGATTATATCAATATTTTACTTTGTCACGGGGCTTTCCTGCTATCACAATACCTTCTAGAGTAACATAAACTTCTGCCACGGTAAAGACTATATTATTTCGAACGACCTGAAACATGAAATATTTACCCTTCGTCCTACGTAATTTTTTTACTGATCATTACCAGGTAGCATGTTATGTAAAAGCGTTTAATTTCAAAATTTCTAAAAACAAAGCAAAAATTGCTTATTTTAGAGACTAATCAAACTTTAACAGTGAAGCCTTCTCCATCGAAATACGAGCGTACACGCAAATCTCTTTCATTATTTTTATAGTAAACTTATTTTAACCGAAGAACACTTTAATGACCTCTAAACGGATTTGTCGACACATTTCTCATGACAATCAACAAGCACGCCCCACCAAAAAGAATCTGTCGTCGCCAGCTGAGATTAAGAAATAAGCCTGGGCTAACGCAAGGCATTCTCATTTCTATCAAAAAAAGGCGATTTATGTTTAAAAGTTATTTTCTGTAGGGTAACAATACAGAAAAAACTTTTTTCGTTATTCCAATATATTGACTAAATTCATTAGGCTAGCAAAAAAGTTCTACTTTTCAACCAGCTTAGATAATAGCAGAAGTTATAACAAAACAAACAAAAAAACATGAGACATACTTCATAAAATTCTCTTCTCTATATCAAACCTGCCTTCTACTACCAAAATATTTATTGATTCTCAAAACAAATCCGACGGTGTTTAAATAATAATCAACTACTTCAATCGTTTTTTCTGTTCAATAGCCAAAAACTTAGCCAAAAACATTCCCCACTCAAACATTCCCACTTATCAAAACTATTTAACGAATTGTGCTTCTTCATCCATCTTTTTAAGCGCACCAAGTTTTAATGAAATAATAAACGTCATATATTCTTTAAAAGTGAACAAAGTAGTTGGCCACGACAATATTCCTGCATTTTTCCTACACTCTAGTGCCGCCACCATTGCACCCTATCTGCAACGCTTCATTAATTTTTTTTACACATGCCGCTTTTCCCGACAACTGTACACTCGCTAAAGTCATCCCACTTCATAAAAAAGTAAACAGATCTGACCCTAACATTTATACACCCATCTAAATTCTTACGGACTTCTCGAAAATACTGGAACATTTTATTTACATTCGTTTCCTTGAATTTCTGAAAAAAACACAGCGTTATCCACGAATTACAATATGTCTTTCAAAAGGAAATATCGACAGCTCATGCTGTAGCTGATCTAGCCACAACATCTTTTGACAATGACGACTATAGCCTCTACACAGGCTTATTATTTTGGGACATACAAAAGGCCTTCGACATTGTGTCACGTTAAATTCTGCTATCTAAACTTGATCACTTTTGAGAATTAGGGGTTAGCACATAAATTACGCACGGTATCACGGAGTTACGCTCACAAATTAATGTAATCATTCCTTAATGGGAAACAGGTTGTCAACATTAATGATATCAACTCAGAGGTTGAACGTGTTACATATGGGGTCGCTCAAGGTTCGACCCAAGAACCTCTTTTGTTGTTGCTTTATATTAATGATTTGCCCTGCTCCATAGACTGTTTTACGCGACTCTTTGCTGACGACACTTGCCTTCTTATCAAACGTCCTGAACTCAGTACCCTAGAAAACGTGATGAACAAAGACCTTGCTAATGTCTATAAATGGTTCCAAGCCAACAAGCCCCATTTAAATCCAGCCAGGTCTAATTATTTAATTGTTATGTCAAAAATGAATCCAATTCCATCCCAAATTTAACCTTATACGATACCAAAATACCTTTTTCCAGCAATGTTAAATATCTAGGAGTCCCTATAGACCCTCACTTAAACTTTCAAGCACATATAAGAGCCACTGAACAGAGAATTTCAAGATCTATTGGTATTATTTCAAAACTGAAATACTTTCTCCCAACCTCCGCCCTTCTTAAATTTTATTGTGCTTTTGTTCACCCCCACCTACTCAGTGGACATCGTCTGGGGATCCACCTATACGACTTATCTCAAATTTTTTCTGTTCTTCAAAACCAAGCCGCCGATCGACATCACGTTACTCTTTTTTATTCAGCTCTCAAAACATTCAAGCTTCATGACTTATTTAAACATGAAGTCGCTAAAACTGTATTTTGTCATTTTCAAAATAACCTTCCTCCCTTAATATCTCACTTATCCACCAAAGCAAGAGGAATTTCTTCAAAAAACACAAGATCATCGAATGATCCAAACACTATACGTTACATTTCTAGATACCGTACAGCCAAACTGCAACGATGCATAAAATATCAAGGAGTAAAAATTTAGAAAAATATTCCAACTGAAATAAAAAAAATCTTTTAATCACTTCAAACGTAATCACAAAAAACTTTTTATTGAACCAATATTAGTTTTTTTTTTTCTGCAATCGCTCTCCTACCTGTTGCCATATTCTATGAGCATTGAATATTAAACTTTGCTCATTTTCTAATCATATTTTTGCCTCCTCTGGGTGGCTGCTTGACTTGAACACCGAAAGGTCCGTTCGCAGCTCTCCCTTGATGCTTAACACCCCTGGAGTATGCATCTGTGACGCTATAGCAATACTGTTTTTCTTTTTCTCACTTGTGGGTGTGTAGGCAAAAAAAAAAATTTTATCATTATCTGTAATAGCTTAATTTGCAGATGCATGTGACACCGCTGGAAAGAAAATAACTACGGACAAAACTGAGGTACTTCACTTTTCAAAAAAACCTAGTCAGTGCGTATTGCAAACAAATGAGCGACACTGAAGCAGGCAGGCGCGTAGCCAGGATTTCAAAAAGGAGGGGGCTTTTTCGAAAAAGCGAGACAAGTGCAAGCAACCAAGACCCGAATTTTCATTGCTCTTGAATCAGAATCACACGGTTTTTCCGAAAGTGAGACGGTTTTTCTGCCCCAAAAACAAGTGATCTACAAAAAAAAAAGGTCTTCACCGAAATTGAGACGGAATTTTCGGCCAGAATCGGATATTCAATCTCTTTTTCCGGCCAAATCACGGCAACTACTTCACAACTTCGGCACCTAAATTCTTTTGGGGGCGGCTGTTTTCATTTTTTCAGCAATAATCGGCCACAAAAGCATTAAAAACATGCCATTTTGCATACTTTACAGGCCAATGGGGGGGCTCGAGCCCCCCGCCCCCCCCCTGGCTACGCTACTGGAAGCAGGCAGAGAAGTTCAAGAACCTTGGGGTTGCTTTCACTAGTGACGGAAGGCAAAAAGAAGACCTGGATACCCGAACTCCAAGGCTAGCGCATAGAAATGCTAGCTTTACACTATCTATCAATTGTCATGAAACGAAATTTGTCGATTAAGGCAAGACTCTCAATTTTCAAAACAGTAATTTGTTTCCATTCTCGCCTACAGTGGTCATGAATCTTGGGTAATGTCTGTGTATGAAAGAGTGCGATGGCAGGCGCAAGCGTCCGAAATGATGTTTTTACGAAAAATCAAAGGAGTGACCTTATTTAGTGCGTAGCTCTGAAATTCTAAAATCTTTAAACATCGAATTGTTATGTTTCTAAATTGAAAGTTCTTAGCTTAGATGGTTGTTGCCATGTACGCAGAATATCTCGAGAAAGCCTTTCCAAACAAGCTTCACTAGCCAAAAAAAAGAAAAAAAAAATCGGAAAATACCAGTTGGTCGACTTATTGTAGAACTAGACCAATTACATTAAGGATCTGAAATGGAATTGCTTGGGACTTCACTTTAGCAAAATGATGTAGGTGATGGAAGACCGTAAAGTGTAGCGGGTTAATTTGTACTTGTTACCCCCGCAACCCTTACAGAATATAGCATGCAACAAAGAATGATGGTGATGATGGCTTTTAGCAAGTTTGCCGTCTTGGTAACCTAAAAGGAACCATGTAAACGTCAATTTATATCATCTAAGTGGTAGGCTATACACTAAAGTACGAGATGTGTATAATAAAATTTAAGCAGCGTACATGATTTGTTTAAAGTAAAATACTTCTGTTTGTAAGTATTCCTGCAAATTTTGTGATTCTGTTATCGGTACTTTTCTAAATTCATTTTTTCAGAAGCTCGGTTTAACGATTTAATGACAAATACAGAAAATAGGAAAAATGGATTCTTCGGATTGAACTTGACGAGTGCTTCCATTATTTTGATTGTTCTTAGATTTCGGTTTGGATCTGCTGAACCAAGAATGCATCCATAGCAAAGAATTGATAGCAAGGAAATAGCCTTCATCGGCTTCAAACAATTCAAGATAGTCCTTGGATTAAGGGTAACTGTCTGTTTTCGCTCAGTGGTCAGAAGACAAAGGATTTTTCCGTGCAGAAACCTTTAAAAATCCTAATTTGTTGGTCAAAATTTTGTCGGATCGCTCAATAGATATCCCTAGTCTCTTTAATCTGAAGCCATGGAATGCGATGATTTTGCATGCCCATCTTAAGCACAAGGTTAACATTATCCGTGGTTGGTGCTAGAGTGATGGCGGTCATGATACGCAAAATTATCCACAACTGTTGTAAAGAAGTATAAAACATAGAACTTAAAGGGGCTGAAGCATTCAGCTGGGATTATGTGCAAAAGGTAAAGAATCATCTAAAACATTTCTTCACTAAGTTTCAGCTTTCTACGATTTATTGTTTCTGAGATATTTCATTTGAAAGTTAGGAGATATCACCAACGGTGTTGCCATTTAAGATCTCTTTTTTTAGGAATAGGGATATATCCTATTTAAATTGTGAGATTATTTCTGTTGTAACACTGATGAATGCCAAAGCCTTGCATTCAAGAGCTTTCAAGCAAGTAAGAAAGATAACTTAAACAATAAAAATCATTCTTGGAAAAGCGAGATTTTAACTGGCAACACCGTTGGGAGATCTCACTTTAAAATAAAATATGTAGGAAACGATTAATCGTAAACTGGTGAAATTTGGTAAAGATATGTTCCAGATTATTCTTTATCTTTTGTATAATCCCAGCTGAATGCTTCATCCTCTTTAACCCGTTCAGTGAATAAAACGCGTATTTTCCTACAAGCCAATCGCTTTCTCTTTGCGTAAAGCAAAAATATACGTTCTTTAAAATTACGGCATTTACAGCAAAAATTCTTTCGAGACTGCTGCGGTGCTGCCCGGGTTGTAATTACGCAGCTGTACGTTTCATTCTAATTGCATTGCCCTCTGCAATTATGCCAGTTTAAGCAAATATACAAAATTTAGATGACATTGCAGTAGGAAAACAAAAATCAGGTTCTGCCTGTAGCACTTATTCTGCTAAGAATCACTTATTTTTTCATCTCAGGCACAAAATTTTTGCCAACGTTTCGAAACTGTTAAAATATAAGATTAGAAAATAGAGCGAGTGTCAACTTATGAGAACTACTTATGAGTTAATTAACAATTTTAGGCACAATGTTATTAACTCAACTTATGAGTTAATAACATTGAGCATAAAACAGCATAATTGCAAAATATTGGGTTTGGTAATTGCTGCGAAACATGCAAATACATAAACTTTTCAAAAGTTGTTTTCGAGAAGATGGGATCATCTGAAGTACAGTAGGTTCATTGAATAGAACTTTGCGTCACTTACCTGAAGCTTTTTTGTTAAAAAATACCAATAATTCCAGTCTGTCCACAACATTAGCTAACACTGCCAAATTTGAGTCGGATTTCTCTCGTTTACATTGACGATTTTTGTCTCTACTCTCGTCAAATGAACTTAAACCTACAGCAGAAACCAAATTAAATCATGACAAACTTCTACTGGAACGATAAACTCTGGTTCGATTTGATCCCGATTCTCAAATTAGCCAAAGAAAAAAATCTTTGGAAAATTTGTCTTTGTAGCTTCCATTGAAACAGTTACCGGTAATGATGTTATTAGATACAGATGGCAGAAATTCAAAACTATGACATTACACCGATTATACAGTATGTTCAACATTCGTATGCTTACCAGTTGAGAAGAACAAGCAGAAGTTTGCTCCACAATGAACGTTGCCGGATTGAGGGTTTATTTGAAGCTTACACAGAAGAAAACTCGAGAATGCAATCAGACTCACAAGCAAACTTTGCATTTATAAAATTGCTCTGAATAAAGTTTCTTAGGCTACGGAAAGCTGGCATGACTCAGTTTAGAAAATATAAAGAAATATAAATCAAAAAATAAATAAACCATTCCATGACTTAAACAGCATGTCTATCATGATAGTTTACCTACCGGTACCACATTAGCAGTCTAGTAGAGTTGTATCGAGATAGATCACTTTTCATCGACTATGCTAGCCAGGTAGGTCTATTCACCCTCAAAGTTTGTGCCGTATTCTCAGAGCTTGCAACAATGACCTGAGTGAAGCCAACTTACTCCCACAAATTATTTGGTAGACTATAATCACATGCTCAAGCACATCCTCTAGATTACGGTGTCAACATATCCGTTGGTTCAAGCGTATGAACAAGACACTTTGCGTCAGTCTAACCACATAATGCAAAGCACCTTTTTTTAGGTTCTGCATCAGTCGGCAGCGTAGTCGCGAGGGGGAAAAGGCGTCGTTTTAACGATTACTCTGCTTGCATGATCTCATTCAACCCGCATCTTGGTCACGTTGTTGCGTCCTTGGATAATATACCCAGTGGCGTTGTCGCGAAGTGGTGGGTGGGGGCGGCCCGCCCCAGGTGTCACCATTTTGGGGTGATACCATTTGGTTACTTTGTTTGGACCGAAAACGCACTCAATTTCCGGCGAAGACCTTTTTTTTGGTCTTCACTTTTGGACCAAAAACCCTCTCAATTTTCGGCAAAGACCTTTTTTTTTGTCTTCATCTTCTTTTAGACATAATTTTCATTAAGAGTGTCACATCATAAAGGGTTTCATCACAAAATCCCGCCCCGGGTGCCACCATCCTTAGCAACGTCTCTGAATAACCTCTTTAAAATGACATTCTAACAGCGCTTTCAGCTGTTTGCAAAGCAAAGAAAGTTAGAAGCGCCGACAAAACAAAGTTTAGACTAAAGGGGCGCGAAGCTAAACGGCAGATTGACGTCATGAAAGTAGAACGGCAAAATTGACTAGTACTGCATTTCGCAAAATATGCTGTTTTGGGTGCAACAAATTTAGTTGTTTATTTCATTCCTGTATATTAACCGTTAATTTTTGTACTTTCCAACAACTTTTTTGTTCTTATTATGCGACAGTTCAACAAATCATTCGACAAACCTATTCACTTGAATACGCTATTGTCACCACGCTGTAGGTTCAACAAATTTTTAATGTGTGTCAAAAAATGACAAACATAAAATTTTCGGAGCCCTACAAAGCCCAAGTGCTTGAAATGCTCGGTTGTAAGTTGTTTCTACCTTGTCTTTAAAATTTGATCATATTACCATAGCTATCAGTTCTGATAGTTTCTAACCAGAACTAACATTCCGAAATATGCAGCTGTCCAGCTCTGTTACCCAACTTTAGTCTAGAAAGGATTAAATTCAGTATCGTTGCTAAAAGTAAAACATTGAAATGCAAAAAATAAATTTTATGAAATCTCGTATTTTTTTACTCTAAAGGTGTTTAGATATACCCCCGCTGTCTAGTTTTGCAGTCTTTCACAATTGACCAATTTTTTTCTTTATAATTTTCTAAAATATTCCGTTTATAAAAAAAATGCTTTGTTGTGTCATAATGCTTTCAAACTTTAAAGTGTACTTTAATTCACTCAGCTATAACCCGTTCTGAAAAAAAAATTAGAAATTTATTGTCAAATCTTTCTGCATGACTTTGTTTTTCTGCAGCATTTTATTTTTTATCCACATTAAAACAAAAGAGCACTAGAAGAGCAACTGCTGGTAGTTGATGAAAAGTTTATATTGTACAAGCTGATTTCCACCTTACTACTGTTACTACAGGTAGCTTTTTTCTGTAAACTATACTGTCAATAAAAATTGAGTTTTATTGTTTGAAACAGCTCTTTGGTGAAAGAAAAACGACAATATTTTTGAGTGCCGTATCCCAAACCCAATCAATATTCATTTTGTTAAAAAAGGATGTAACTAACAGTTCAAGGTTTTACTGTTTAATGTCCATTTTAGCAATAAAATGAAAACAAAAACTAATCGTTAGTTTATTTTTGTTTATGTATATAAAGCTAAAATCATAGGTGGGCAAGTTAACGCAAAACGTTAGCTTCGTTAACCACTAGTCCGTTAACAAACTTCACACCTCCGTTAACGTTAATCCGTTATTTTCAGCTTTAATTAACGGAAGTTAATAAATTCCGTTAATTCGTTAATATTTTGCGTGCAATTTACATTTCTTTTTATTTTCTCGCTTCTGAAACACGTATTGACGCTGTTGAGCTGATTGTAAAAAGATGTTTATTGCTTGGTGGTCTTTTTGTGTTTCAAAGTTACATATTACAGTCTAATCTAATTTCAAGATAAAATAAGTTCGAATGCACTAACAAAGCTAAAATCGGAAAATCTGTGGAAATTGTGAACAGCGATAATTAATAGGCTGCAGCTTATTATTTGCCACAAAAAAGAGTTCCTTTCTTTACTTTCTTCTATAAAACTCGTGATAATACGCAGAAAGTGTTACCTCTGCAAATTGGTTCGTACCGGTACGATAAATGAATGGTGCAAGATATTAACGATTAAAGCCTTAACAGAAGTTAACAGAACTTAAGGGAAGTTAATGTAGTCCGTTAACAGAACTTAACGGAAGTTAATTCAGTCCGTTAACATGAAAAAACTTTTTAACAGATTAACGAGTTAATGAAAAAGTTAGCTTTGTTGTTAACGGATTTATGATTAACGGACTTGTGCCCACCTATAGCTAAAATTATTATTTAACTTTAAAAAGGGTTAGATTTAGGTTTTTTTTTAGGTTAGATAGTACCAAGAGTTAGATTTAGGTTTTTTCCATTTTTCCGGATTTTGAATATTCCTGAATTCCCGGAATTTGGAAATGCCGAAAAATTCCCAGAATCCCGAAATAAATATTAATCAAATGCAAATTTTCGCAGCTTTTTTTCAATTTTTTGAATATCTTAAAAGACTGTTTACATTATGATTCCGCATAGTACCTTTCGAACTTTTTTTATTTTCTAATTTGCAAGGCATTTGATAAAATAAAGCTTTGGAATTCTTTCGGTTTGTATAACTTAGGTTTTGTTTATATTTTTGAATAATATGGAGAATAATGTCTCGTTTTTGGCTTGGAAAGGACAATTACATGAAGACATTTTTCTTTATTTAATCTATGTCCTGTTAGGTTTGAAACATGTATGTCCTTTATGGCCTGTAAGGCAATGCGACGATGTTGCTAGTATAGGGCAAATTTTTTGTTTTATCTTTTTTCAATTCTGTTTGTCAACTTCTAGTCAGATTATGAAATCACTAATGACTAAACAGGTGATGAAGCTTGGTTTATTTTGCATAGTAATAAGCAACATTTTTTCTGAAAACGTGACGCCAAAAATGTCCCGTGTAATCTGGCATGCCGGAAACGGAAAGCTAGCATCCTATTAACCTATGGTTTTTTCCACCCAAAGATCAAAGCATAGATTACATTAGTAGGTGGTGCGGATGTTACTTTGTTTGATTCTCAAGTTTGGTTGTGCCATTACTATTCCTATCCGTCTAAGTTTTTTTTAAAGAGTAGTTCTTGGCTTTTAATTTTGATGCTGAAACGGTAGCACAGAGAGCTTTAAAACACTTGCAAAACCTGCGCAATTATTGGTTATCGAAAAGTATGAAAATTTTCCGGAGTCCCGACACAAAGTTTGCGATAAACGTAAAATCAAAAAACAACAATTTTCCGGGAAACGTAAATCGAAAAATCCCAAATTTTCCATCCCCCCGTCCCGGTAGAGAATCCTAGTTTCATCAATCAAACAGATGAAGTTTTTCAGAGAATATTAGAGATATTTTAGGTAATATTTTGCACATACAGGCAATATAAGCTAAGCGAAATTTTTTATGTTCTTTTTCCCACAACCTGTTAATTGCATAATAAGAACCCTTCTACACAATGAGTCAAATCACCAGAGTACGAGCGCATCCTTCGCTTATTTTCGCCTATTGGCAGATTGAGTAAAACGATTCGCCCTTCGTACCAACCTTCTGTTAAAGCTTATAACTAAAAATACGCTCGTACATTTGCGATTTCATGCCGAGTAAAGTCCAAGCCTGACACTGCACTGAAAATAGTTTAGAAAATAGAGCGTAACTATTACCTAAAAATTACAGTGACTTTCTTCTTTTGTTACACTTTTTGTAACTTTTTTAGACAACTGTGTGTCTTAGTTTTTGTTGCTTTAGACCATTTTTAGTCTTTAGCTTGTTTTGAGCTGTTTAATGTTTCGTTTTGTTTAATTATTTCTTTTAATCCTATTTTGAGTTGCTGTTGCTAAAATTGTTTCGCAGCATGTTACCCATTTTTGGAATCAATTGTTTCGTTTGCTGTTTATCCCATTTTTTTCACTACGCTTAATCAATTTTCAACCCCCAACTATGTTCACTTTTGGTAGCTCTTACACTTTTTTTTGTATTATTTTTTTGTAACTCATCAAATAATGTTAGAAAAACTGAGTGATGACTGCTTGACTAAAATGATTTTGCCTAAAGACGTAATCACAGTGCAAATTTGGTTGCACCAAATTTTAGTCATCAAAGAGACAACTACAGTATAAAAATTGCAGCAAAAGGTTAAAGATTGACTACAACAATTTTCATAAAAGAAACAAATAAACGGGTGATTGTGAATCAACAACAAAGCTTTGTTGTTACGTCACAATTAGTAATATTTATTTAACAGGGTTAAATGCAACAAAAATCTGAATCCGATCAAGACACGTAACAATAAATTGGACCAATCAAAGGATAGGTTTGGATGAGATGTACAAAGACCGCTACGATAAACTTGGGTTAGGTTGTTTTGCGGGGAAAAAAGGAGAGTTTCGCATTGAGGGAAGGGGCGTATATTATTTTCCGTCAGGGGCGCGATATGAAGGGGAACTCGCAGATGGAACATTTAATGGAAAAGGTAAGCAGCTTTTTTTTTACGCAGGTTAAAAAATCTTAAAACAAAACTTTAGTTATAAATTATAACTATGTGGAACAGTAAAAACTTAAATTTGCTCAAACTTAACGCTACTGTATATCTACTAGGCTACTTTCACATTCAGTTTGTATCTATCTAAAAACTGTTTGGTAAGTGATAGAAGTAAGATTTTTTGTTTGTTGAAGCTATTTTTTGTTAAATGGTTAAAAATAATTATTTGGAGGTTGTGACGTTACGAAAACGATGATGACGTTATTAAACCGGTAAATCCTTATAACAGCATGCAAATTTGTCCAAATGTTACTAAATATTGTTTTCAGTTTGGACTTTTGTTATTTTAAAGACATCTTTGATGAAGTCTCCGTAGATGATGACGTCACATGCATGATGACGTCGATTTAAATATATTACGTAATTATTGCTTGTAATTTTTCGTGTCTGAGATATACTGAAGTATAATTCACAAAATTCTAAAATACTGTTATAGTATTATTTTCATTATATCATTCAACAGCTGACGACTACAGCTATTTTTTTGTGCAAAAGCAGTTTATTTCAAGAAGCAGCAGAAAAAGCAACGGTTTTGAATTGTAACGTCATCATGGACATAATGATGACGCAATACATTTATCAGTAAATAAGATATTTAATTTCAGCTAAAGATAAGCATTGACAATGAAGACGCAGTACAATGGATAGAATAAGCGCGTTGTTAAGCGTGCATTGTGCTCAAAACTGTATGAAACTTTTAAGATGCCTCTGACGAAGGCAAAATGACGTCACTTCCAGTTTTCCGGCTGACCCCAAACGTTCTGAAAATGTGTGTTATTAATTTTGATTCAAAGCCAGGGTGCATCGAAGCAAACTTTTTTTAGTTTAGGCGCTTTATTAAAATAACCAAGAGATGGTGCAAATTTGCCCCCCTCCCCGGTACAAATAGGGAAAAAGTAGTCCCGTTTTCGGAAAGCGAAACAACTTTTCTCCTTCAAACTTTAATTTTTAGTTTCGTATATAAAATTTTGTGTTTACTTTTGGCAAACACCCCTAATGACCCCAAATACCGGTGAAACAACCCGTATTGTTCAATATGTCAAAAGTTTTACTGTACTTGCTGTATTACGGTGAAAATTGTAGCGAGTTGACTGGCCCATCTTCCAGTCATTGCACTTTCAAGTAACAGAGCTCTTTTCAAAGAAACTTCGCAGTAATGGCGAGTTAGGTAACACTGTGTCCGATTTGATTGACCCAAGATTTGAACCTTAGAACTCCGCTTTCAAGACAAACGCGTTATACTTCGACCGCCTGGCCGCTAACTGTCGTTCCAAAATATAAAATTACAAAGATTCTTTATGTTACAGTTTTCTTAAAGCTCTTTCAAAACTTTTGAGAGATTTAAATGTAAGCTATCGACAGTGGCTAAATAGAATCTTACTGGTACAATTAAAATTTTGATTAACAAATTAAAAATGCCATTTTGTTTTGCAACCGGGCGTAGCGCTCATCTGTATCGTTTGCTCATAAGTCAACTTTTTTACATGAGATTTTGCAATGGCGTTGATGAAAATTTTCAGCACCATTTCGTCATAATCAAAATCACGGTTGGCATGAAAACTTCACAACAGCATCACCAAACTTGCCCAATGGTGTTGGAATGGGATTGAAATCAACGCGATTGCAATAGGTGGGTTAGATGGATTCAACACGATTGGAATGATGTTGAAAATTTTGATGCAACAAAAAATGGTTTTAGCTGAAAAATGTCATAATTATCTTATTATGGTTCAAGAATTAATGATAAAAGTTACTGAAAAAAAAAGTGTAAGGTGTGGTAATCAAGGATAGCAGTACGGTACGATACGCCTCAATTTTTGCTTAGAAGTACGGTACGCTGGTACGGTACACCTTTTTTGTGATGGTACGGGTACGGTACGTTGGTACGGTATGCCTTGTTTTGTATTGGTACGGGTACGGTACGGTGGTACGCTGTTTGAATTAAAAATCCCTGACTTTTCGCACATTGCGCCGACTTTTTGTATGCAGAAGCAAAAGACAGCTGAAGCCGACGCTAAATGTATGAACTGAGATCGCTGATTCATAGATTAGTGGTTTCAAAGCCAGTTGAAGTTACAAATAGTTAAAAGCAAGGATGGCAGTACGGTACGCCTCAATTTTTGCTAAGAAGTACGGTATGCCTTTTTTGTAATGGTACGGGTACGGTACGCTTCAAAAATTGAACTGAAGTACGGTACGCTGGTACGGGGCAGTTGAAGGTGCGAGGTACATAGTACGCAAATTCTGAACGTACCGTGCCGTATTGCCTTCCTTGGTTTTAATTAAGAATAGATTAAAGTAAAATGAAAGCAGTGGATTGGATGATAGTGGAATAGAATCGCGCAAATGAAGCCAATTACCGAAAAAAGGGACAAGGAATCGCTAAAGATTATATATTATGCTTAAATTTTCCCGACAAACCCAGTTTTTTTTTAGCTTCAGCAAGAACAGCTTGGCTTAGCCTAGTCTGCAAAATTGGATACTGTAGCCTACAGAATCAAGCGTTATTTTAAGATCTTGAAATGTAAGTTTTAGTAAGCTCGTTAAATACTCGTAAAAATCTATTTCAAGTTAAACAGTAGCTGTACCTAGTTACTAGTATAGCAAACTTCAGTTTTCTTCCAAACCGCTTTTTTTTGTTGTAAAAATAAAGTTTTTGCAAAAAATCGATGGAGATTCACGTTACTAGTAATGTGCATATACAGTACGTCCTAAATGCGAAAGTCTCTGAACATCGAACCACTACTTCTTATTAGAACTGAAAAATATCAGCTAGCTTAGATCAGGGGTGTTCAAGATACGGCCCGTGATAAAATTTTGCCAGGCCTGTGCTCAGTCGTTAGCCTTCATTTTTTTCGACCGAAATCGTTCTTTATAGATACTCAAACATAAGCCCAAAAAGCATTTTTACGCCCACCGACGACCGCGATGACTTGTTTTGGTCATCATCGCTTTACTGGATTCAATTATAAGTCGGCCAGTGTTGTTATCTGATCAGTTAATTAGTCCGGTTGGATGGACCAGACAAGATAAATCAATCGCATTGATAAAAAGAATTTGGGATGGAATCTTGAATGGTTATTAATTTATTATACTGTATATGGCAGTTGTGTCCACACTCGACTTGCTGGCCATCCCCAGATTGCCATATGGTACACTGCCAGGGGTATCCGCTCTTTTGTGGGAGCTCCATGCTTAGATGAAAGATCTGTTTTTTGTCCACATTTGGCAAAAAAATACAGCGAATTTCTGGAGAAGACCCTTTTTTTGGTCTTCAGCCACATTTGGCAAGATATAAGTGCAGCGAAATACGAAAAGTAGTGGGGCTCCGCACAATGTAAATACGGCCCTGAAAAAATTATCCCGCCCACACCAAGTCTTTAATTTTGACCCGCCTCCGGCCAGGTAGCACGCAGCGTTTGCGAACGAACGATTTCAACTTGACTAAGCCTGCCTTTCAAAAGAAGACTGAAGACTAAATTAATGGAAAGCGGTATTTAAAGTTATAGGGCAATCGCATTAGATTGGATTGGCGTTGACTCTATCTTTCTTGACCCAGTCGTTCCTGTGATATTCTACTTGAAACACGACGTAGAGACCTCTGTAATCATTATTATGTTTATTGGCAAATCTGTCGTTGATAACATCGACGATGTCATCTTATAGTTCTATTCCAAAGGCATAGCCGCAATTGGGTTAAGCCACGGAGACTTATTTGCTTATTTTAATAATTTCCGTACTTGTCAACACATTTCCCATTAAAAAAGCTTATTCTGATTCTCTACAAAGCTCTTTAGTAAGAGATTTTTCTTGTAAAAATTTTACCCCCGATTATGTATACAAACATTTTGAAACTTCTTTTTTGGAAACATGACCAATAATCCATTCAAAAAAACTTCACGTAAAACGGGTTGAATTGTTAATGTTGTTTTTGTAAATTTTCATGAAATATACCTTTGTGATGCAGTAGCTATAAGTGAGCGACGAAATGGTGTTGAAAATTTTCATCAACACCATTGCAAAACCTCGTGTAAAAAGGTTGAGTGTCGTTTGCTCATCTGTAGTCATATTCATAAATTTTTCGTTTCCAATTTGGCTTTCCTGAAAATTAAATTCACCTAAAAAAAATAAATACTCACAATACGTAACTTATAGTACGTGGCGAAGTAAGTTACTGTAACTGACAATTATGTCTTTTAATGAAAAATTTTTGATAATTTTTAACATTTTGATCGAGTGATTAAGGGACAATACATTATCCCAACGGTGACCGCTACATTGCAACTTGGAAAAAGGGGCGTGCTGTAGAGGGAACCTACCAGTTTCGAGATGGTCTAATTTTTCATGACGACCCCTCACTTATCGATGGGTGGCGATATTGCAATAAACTCCATGACAGAAGATTTTACAAAGTAAGTTTGGGTACAATATTATATGTGCTTTTATCTTTCGTTCTTTGGAGTTTTATTTTGAATGCCAAGTTACAAGGTTGACACCAAAAAAGGAGGGCCAAGAAAACATAAACTCACGTTATAACACAACAAAAATAAACTAATAATACATGTTTGCAATAGAGATAGAGATTGTCATGGTCACCCCACCCGTCTGTCAAAACAAGCAAAGCAACATACAAAAACAAACGCTTTTATCATCGCACATTGCTCAGCATTGTGTGTGCTGTTTGTAACCAAAACCGTAACCCAAGGGTAAAAAGCCCACAGGGGTAAGAAGCCTTTGGCCATTATTAGCTCACATACTGAGCGTAAAGGCGTCATATTACCACACTATTACTATATCTATCAAACTATATTTTAGACCATATTTGGAGTGAAGGAAAAGGAAGCTGGTTAATTTTACGATTAAAAATAACCTTTTTACTCTTTTTGTGTCAGCATAACGGGTTAATTGATGAGCTATCTGATCGCCTTCAAGGCTTCCAATTAATTTGTTTCTTTTCAGTTAGAGGAAAAACCATGATTGATATAAAATTTGGTTATAATTTTTGATCAATTGCCTCAACCCTTAAAATAAAGTAAGCATTATTAAAAATGGCTACTGGTGGGGTAAAACGCCTCCAGTAGACGTTTTACCCCATTGATATACAGGGTGTCCATAAAGTGCGTGTGCACTTTAAAAATTTTATAAAACTTTATTTTTATTTGTGATAGAAATAATCTGTAAAAATGTTTATAAATTTTCTTGTATCTAGGTTTAAGTATAGCTATTGAATAACTTTTCACTACAAAATTTGCAACAATTTTCAGATAAGTAAATTCTGCGTGTTAGATAGTTTCTAAATCAGGAATTTTCTAACAGATGGATCGGAAGGGGAGGTCCATTTTATTGGCTGCCATATTAGCCAGATTTCACTACATTAGATTTTTTATGGGGACATGTGAAAACAATTGTGTACGCAACCAAACCTAGTTATTTGAAAGTTAAAATAGCTAATGTGATTTCTGCATTGCTATAAATCAATTAGCAAATGCGTTTCGTGAACTGCAAAATCGTATTACTCTTTGCATTGCTAATGATGGAGGACTTGTGAAAACTAAAATAAAATTTCAATAAAACCTTAAAAAATATCGATTATCTTCTTTCAAATCCTTTTTACAACGTATTTATATTGCAGATACAATTAAAATAATTTTTTTAAAGTGCACTCGGACTTTATGGACATCCGTATTTTGTCTTTACTTAGAAAAAAAATCAATTCTAAGTGCATTAAAATTTATTGCAATAATAGTGAGAAACTTGAAATTCAACACCAAAGCGCATTTTAAAAATAAATGGGGGGCAGCATTACCGGGGAGCGCCTCCAGTGGAAGCCAAGATCCTCAATTTTTAACGCAAAAGGATTAGTTTTTTCAGCACTAGCGCTGGTAATGCCCCTGGTATTACCATAAATAGGCAAAGGTTATAAAGCCAAATGAGGCCAAAAAAGAAAAAAATTTATAAAGTGAAGCTCTCCACTACCGGCATTGCAGATTACGTAAAAGTATGCCCTATTTTATTTTAATAAAGCATCAGCAAAGTTTTTTTTGAGCTTGGCATAAAAAAGATTTTTTTTGGGTGATAATGTCTTTCGAAAAATTTTTTCCCGACCGACACTGCACATCAATGGGGTCAGCAGAAAAGGAAAAAGAATTAGGGATGCTTTATCTGAAGCAAGAAGAATACACAGCAGCACCACTAGGTCCAAAAGAATAAGAGACTGATCCGTCGGTTCATACTTGAGGAGAGCAACCGAGCCCTGGAAGATCCAAAGATTTAAAGAACTGGAACCAATATTACTATAGGCTTAAAGGAGGCCAAGGGGCACTTTGAAGTTAAATTGCTACGGTAAGAGTAGAGTGTGGGTGGACACAAATTTAGAAGCTCACCAAAGATTATGATATTAGTTCCTGATATGCAATATTAACATTCTTGAAGAGAAAATTAACATGATCGAAAGTTTTGCGTTCGATCGGCGGATAACAGATTTTGAGGAAAGAGTTCTGGGAGTGGATGATTTTAAGGGGAGAGCAAAGCACATTCATACCAGGATGAAGCCTAATGTTCAAGCAGTGGTATACTTTCAGAAGAAAAGTTGAGTCTCGAGGAGAAATGTTTTTTTGCTGTGAAATACGGACTTAACGAGTGATGTAACAGCCAGCACAAGAGAACCTGCCACTTTCAGTCAGTCCTTTTTCGCACGACCTTCCAATTTGTTTTTTGCTATCCTTTGACCTAAATACTTCCTAGCAAAGCCTCTCTGGAATGCTATTATGGACCACTGCCTCTCCTCTCCGACGGTGCTTCTGTCAGTTTTGGGTGATCTTTGGCCAGAATAAGATTGTTAATTTCCTAGCCAAAACGGGAGCTTCCCTTTCATGTGGCTTCCGTTGTGGTCCTTTACTCATTCTTTCCGCCGTAGCCACAACAGACTCGATGTAGCACACTTGGAGATGCAATATTTCACACTTACATCTGAGTAGTCAGGTTTCTTCTGTTCATTCGGTGTAATCACTCCTGTTTTTCCCTATACAAGCTGTATACTTTCCCACCTTCGCTGCTATGGTCAGAGCCTCATTTAATCTTGTTACTTTTATCATTCATAACGAGAACTCCTCTAGCAGCGCGTGTGGACACCCCTCCCTTTACAGGATCTTATTTTTTTCTATAGTGGCCTGCTTTTTAACTTCTACGTTACCTATTTTTTGCTTTTCCCTCTTTATGAGGTGTGGCCCGACAAATGGGTCTCCACGGAGTTCCTCGCGCGTCATCCCTCGGAAAGGGTTAGGTAGCACAAACACATAGTAAGTTAGGTATTGGTGTATAATACATGAACATTACAGCATCAGCAACGTTTAAAATGATGTGCCTTTTTCAATTTAGATTAAAAATAAAAGTTTTTTTAAGGAGATTGTCTCTCCTCTTTGTCTAACTAAATCGTTGCTGGTCATGTAATGGTTGGTTTATTTTCTGGCATATTTGCCTTGATCTATCTTACCAGCTCCCCAAAAATGGTGTATGACATGTTTAAAACTGTTATTGGGTTCATTTCAAAAGTCAACATTCAAACATCTCTCCACTTTAAAGGATGGGGTAATACGAGGTAAAGCGCCCAGTTTTTTTTTTTTTAATTAAAAATTGATTTTTAGCTTAAGTACAAACTTGTCAAAATCCCAAATGTGTGTGTTGATATAGATTCAGTCGGTGCACACATACAGTGAAAAAAAAACTTTAGTTTCCTGCATTGATGCTGTCAATTACAGCACGTTTTCCTTAAGGTAGGCTGTTTACCCCATTCTGCCCTAGCCCTTAAAAACGCTAATGAAACTGCATCATTGAATATCCTTCGTTTTTTAATTTTTTAGTATAAAAATTTTCAATAAACCAGGGACACCCCGTAGTAGTTTCTGCTGCACAAGAAGGAGAAAAAGCTTATCAGTCCTGCCGCTAAAAAAAAAAACGAATTTGAATTTAAATTGTTCATCGTTTGACTCAGAAAATTAATTTGATGTTGAAATAATGAGTCTTCAAGTGAATAGAGATTGGTCTGCTGCTGAAACGCTAGATTCGGTACCGATTTCCGGTCAGGTCACATGATAGACTATAAACATTGGTATTTACAGCATCCCTGCTTGATATTCCTCATTAAAAGGAAGTAAGGGGGAGCGTGAAGTGCATACCGTGTGTCATAAACAGATGGGCACGTGGTAGCTTGACTCAAGGACCAAATAGTTTCTTCTCTGCCTTCTGGTCAAGACAACTTGATAAATGAACAATTGAACATGTACTTTAATAGGGGAGGATCCAAACATTTTTTCAAGGGGCTCCGCTCAAGAAGTAATAATTATGAAAACGTTTATATACGAGTTTCCCTTTTAGTTTAACAGCTTTATGTGCAACCAGCCACCGTGTGTTATTCCAAAATAAACTTTTGAAAATACTGGCTGCTAGTTTAGTCTGAAGCGTAGGCAGAAGTTTGCAGTGAGGAGAGCTAATTTAGGGGATTTGATTCTTCTCTGCCTTCTGGTCAAGACAACTTGATAAATGAACAATTGAACATGTACTTTAATAGGGGAGGATCCAAACATTTTTTCAAGGGGCTCCGCTCAAGAAGTAATAATTATGAAAACGTTTATATACGAGTTTCCCTTTTAGTTTAACAGCTTTATGTGCAACCAGCCACCGTGTGTTATTCCAAAATAAACTTTTGAAAATACTGGCTGCTAGTTTAGTCTGAAGCGTAGGTAGAAGTTTGCAGTGAGGAGAGCTAATTTAGGGGATTTGATGGCAGCGCTTCCAACGGCAGAAAATTTCGCATTTTATTTGCAAAAATAACTTAATTTTACCCCTATTTTAGTTTAAAATAATGCTTTTAAACTTTGGCGCAGAAAATAGCAGTGCAAAAACACAATTAAACTGGCTGTATAAAAGGGCTATGAAAATAGAGACAAATGGTAAGATTTCAACCTTTTTATTATAAGCCTGACAAGCCGGTAAATTATGAAATAAAAAATCACTAAATCATAAAATTAAATCATAAAATTTTAACCTATTTCGTCTACATTAAAAACGACAATTTTGGAGATGTTTATTCCCCTCCACCCTCGTCAACTTTTACCGTCAAGTCAACTTTTATTTTTACCTTTTACTTTTACGTCAACTTTTACCGTTAAGTCAAGTTCAACTTTTACCCTCGTCAACTTTTACGGTTAAGTTTTACCCCCGTCAACTTTTACTGTTAAGTCTGGACAAGAAATGGATCTTGCTCCAGTTATTGCAACGAATTTTATGTGTTATAATGTTTTTCTTATATTTCTCCGGTTTGAGCAGGGGGCATCCGGACATTGCTTTGACAAACGTACGGACATTTTGAGCAAACAGTGCTTTAAGGAAATTATTAAGATCTAAGGCACCTAGCACTGACCCTGTTTTGCCTTCAACGGCTCATCAGGAAAACTAGCTCATCAGGAATTCAAAGTCGAAAATCACGCTTAGACTAGGTTTTGTTTGTTTGTCATTCTTACAAAGCCTAAACGCAAGACAAAATGTCTTCACGGAACAACATTTTTGTCATTACATTTCACCTGAAGCCAAAGTGCAATAATCGCAAGCGTAGCTAATCGCTCTAGAGCAAAAAGCATTTGACCTCAAGTATACTCAAGTTAAGTCTCGCTCAAGCTCAGCGAGAGCGCCTCGTCGATCTTGTTGAAACTACGGTAGAACGATTTTCAAACCGTAGACTCTTTATTAGCAGACTGGAAACTGACAGTTTTGGCTTTTTTTCTTTACGGTTTAATTGTTCTTCGATCTAGTCGAATCGAATCAGTCGAACACGCGTGACCGATAAAAACTTTCGTAACAAGAGCAACGTTATTTTTCTTCAGTGCTTTTCTCTTTTTCTCTGCCCCGTCTGTTTCTTGTCTACTAAATAATGAAAAGTCTATGATCAAACAAATAAAAATCAGCTTGCGCCCAGAGTTGTAAGTCGGGCTGAGCTGTTCGGGTCGGGTTCGGGCCTAACGTTGACAAAAATTTTGGGCTTAAGTCGGGCCTGAAACGAGCTTTTTGTCTTAAGTGCACAAAAATATAATCAAAATGACTTGGCAACTTTGCTGAATTTTTCAGGCATAACTTAACTTTCGTTTTTTTTCGGGCTTGATTTGAGCTTCAAATTAGTTTTTGGGTTCCGGCCAGGTTTGGGCTTATATTTTCGAGTTCGGGCCTTAACTAGTCGGCCTGCTTACAACTCTGCTTGCGCCAACTCAAAATGGTAGCACACTTTAGCTAAAGCTTATAAGTTTCAACAACTTTTACGTGCATAAATTTAGTTACTGAGCGTTCTGGTTAGTTTTGCTAAAAAAACACTTCCTCAAGTATGTTTAGAGTAATTTTGCAAAACTAAAACTGTCTGAACCAAACTTAATGAAGAATTACCAATGACGTCATCAACTATAAGCCCTGTGAAATTTAATCAATCAGCAAAAAATAACTTTTGGGATTGTTTCAACGTCATCAACATCTTATATCTTTTCAAACGTCAGTTTAACAAAATATGGAGTTATTTTGCATCTTGGGTGTGTTGAAATCCTCAACCTTAAATACTTTAGCCCCAACTTTTTCCCACTGTCTACAAAAATATTAATAGCTCTATTTGGATATTTCATTTTTTTAGCCCTAAAACTATTATAATCGTATAATTTTGAAATGTTTAAATACCAAATTCCGACGAAACAAATTTGATCATAAGTTTGACAGGAAATTACGAATGGTCTCCGCCCAGCAGGACGTTCTTTATTGACGAACGACGGTGACGAGTTTGGAAAGCCTTATCAAGAAATTCCGAATCACTGTTATGACGTAGGCAATGGATACCTTGACCCTGAGCAAAAAGCAATTTTCAACTACCAAAAGCTTACAGATGGTACTAAGCATAGTTTCATTAGCTATGCCTACTGGCCACTTGGTCGAGCGATAACGCGCTTGCCTCTGGAGCGGAAGGTCTAAGGTTCAAAACTGAGGCCGGTCAAATCGGACGCAGAGTTGCCGACGACTCGCCACCGCTGCAACATTTCTTCGAAAGGAGCTGCGTTGACCACTGGCGCAATGACGAGAAGAAGGCCCTGCAAACTTATTACATGCTTTGACGTAGCACTGCGAGTATAATTACAGATTTGATTTTTGTTTGATGCCTACTGGCCAATTGGTCGATCGATGATTTGTTTGTTCCTGGAACGAGAGATGCAAGGTTAAAATCTCGGACCAATTGAATTGGACACAGAGTTGCCAATGATTTGTCATTGCTGCGACATTTCTTCGAAAGAATCTGCAGGCAGGAGGAACAAAGACGTGGATGTAGGCCTAAAAATCGTGACATGATTCGACGTACTATAATACACTGCGAGCATATTGAAGATTATTTCATTTTACAATGTTTAAAAAAGAAGCGTAATGATTATTTCTTCAAGACAATTAAATCTTTGCAGAACTTGTTTTAACGCATAAGTTAGAAATGGGTTTGTATTTCTGTTTGCTTATCGCTGCACTAAATTGAGGGTAACAATGTGCTCTCATACTATTGTTTGCCAACAAAAAGACGTATGACTTGTTCACAGCCTCGCAAAATTGAATAAAAGAACCATCATACACTTTGATCGACATTATTAAACGCAGTATGAGAAACTTCAATTTCTCAAAATCGATGAGACTTTAGCTCGAAGCATTATATAATGCAGTTAGTGCACATTGACAGTATATTTTAAACCAATTTTTCATTATACTTGCTGTATAACTTCGAAGCGTGTAAGTTTGCCGGAAAAATCATATGTCTTTGCACCTGCTGGCAGCACAACACTTCAAAATAAAAAATGTCGCAGCGGTAGCGAGTTGTTGGCAACACTGCGTCCGATTTGAGTATAGCCCAAAATTTGAACTTTTCAAATCCACTGATCCAGAAACGAACGCTTTACCGCTCATGATTTTAATTGTTTTAGAGAGTGACTGTTTCACCAAAAATTTTAAAGTTAAGAAGAATTTGAGAAATATACAGAACATTTTGCTGCTCATTTTTCATTTATTTCTTTAAGGATTGAGATTTGCGTTAGAGCTAGAGTTTAGGTTTGGGTTAGCTTTAAAATAAGGATTTGAGTTTGAGTTAGGCTTGGATCAGAATTAATCAAGAAGTAGATAAAACTTTTTTTGTGAAATGGTCTCTTTCATATTTTTTTTATTACGATGTTGTTCTAAAATCAGAAAAGCAATTCACAATAGTGACTCTTGTTACTAATATTTTTATTCTTTATGTTTATTATTTTTTTATTTTTAAATTCTAAAGTTAGAGTGCACTGTTTTTCACTTCGCTAAAATGAGCAATGATGAGAATGAGCTAAAAACGTTTCAAACAAAACATTATGTGTTAAGATTTTTGTTGCACTGCAGTTTCTGCTACATCTATACTTCTACACGTACTTTCTGATTTGTTGTGGCAGTGAATTAAGGTATAATTTAGATTGAGGCCAATTGGCAATTCCAAATCGAAGAAATCAGCAGTAACTTTATAGGATTTAACCTGACGTTTGTTATGTTCTAATTCATAAACACTATTTTTTGACGAAAACAATTTTATAAAAACACGAACCTCATTTTTGCTTAAAATTTAAAAACAATTTTAGCCTCAGCATGGAAAAAAATAATTAGAAACACGATTACAACAAAGCATTTACGTATAAGTATTCACAAGATCCTTTCCTTGCTATTTCAACAGAAATCATGATTTGGATTATAGAACAAACCTCAACTTTTGATCAAGCAAGAATTGTTTGGGTCACTTTATTTTCCAATAAAGTTAAGAAAAAATTAGGCTAACCTTCTTGAAAATTTAACAAGGGTATAAAAATAATTCTAATCCGAGTGTGTTAAATCCAGAAAGTTGCCCTTAATTTTGATTTAGTTTCGTTTCTTTAACGTAATGTAGCCAGCACAGGCGTAGCGAGAATTTTTGATTGGGGAGGAGGGCCCAAACCACAAATAAATAACATGCAATGATATCATCAGAAATTTTCAAAAGAGAAACTTTTTATGGAGCAAAGATATTGTAGAATGACAGATCAGTAGCCGTGCCTTGTTTTGGCACTTAAGCAGAATTTGGTTAAAGAAAACGGTTTAAGCCAATAGCTAAAAAGTGCAAATATCTAACTTGGAAGACTTGTTGAGTGAACTAGTGTAACTCAAACGCATCACAGACGAGGGCCTGGGGGCTTCGCCCTCAGCCCCAGAGGCAATGGGAAATTGGGGGCAAGCCCCCAGCGGCTAGACGATTTTTTGTAGTTTTTTCGAAAAAAAAGCTATTTTAATGTCATTGGATCATATTTTGCACGTGTTCAGAGTCATTTTTTGAAAAAACTAAATTTTTAATATTTCAATGCCAATTGGAAAAAATTATATTGTTCTATCCTTCTTTTACTCGCAATTTAAGTTCAAAACATGCTTAAAATCTTGCATTTTGCTGTTATGTTTTGTAAGTGATTTGGCACGTTTAGGGGGACGTAAGGTGCATTGCCTTTTGCTATATCTTAGCAGTAAATAATCTTCCACTTGAAGATTTTTCTTAGAGATTTTTGTTTTGTTATGAAAATAACCTGGAATAGGAATAGTACGGCCTGGGCCCAGGCCCTCTCAATTCAAATTCAATAATTTGTTCAATGAGCACTTGCCCCAGCTAATTTTTTTTTCAAAAGTGTTTTTTCGCAAAAAACTGGAGAGGTGGAGGTAGGTTGTAATTGAAAGATGGTACAAATGGTTACGCCAACTAACCATCTTATTCCCGGGCTGGATTTATATTGAACAGTGCCCCTCGTACATTGGGGATTATTGCAACAACTTTCTGCCAAATATAGAGGAAGACCAAAAAAACACCATCTGAGCGCGGGGCCGCTCTCACTGTGCCATAAGGTAAATCCGGCTCTGGTTATTGCATTACGTTTATAACAAGGTTAGATGAGGGCCTGGGGTAGCAACTTTTGAGACAAAAATCTTTAATTTCACTCTGGTAATACATTTAAATTGGTTGGCAAAAATTGAATTAAGGTGGCCTGGGCCCTCTAGTTATCAATATTCTTGTTAATTACTGTTGTACGCGGAGATGCTAAAAGAAACCGAAAGTGAAGAAAGATGTTTTTTGCCACATTTTAATCATTGGTTGCATTTGGATTGGGGCAGGGACGGGCCCCCTGGCCTTCCCCCTACCTACGCCTATGGTAACCAATGCGTTAAATAGAAGACCATGTCTATTTTTAGATAACACTTATTTTATTCCTGGGAGTTTCCTTCGTGCAGTATCATCCGAAGAGCGCCTGTTGATGATGAAAAAATATAGAAAAGGACAGAGAGAACCTGTCGGAGTTCAGCGTATACGCAACTATGATGACATAAAGAAAATTAGCAAGCAGGCTGGTGTCAGAGCTATTGAGAGATGCCAGAAGAGGCTCGAAAAAGAAGAACAACTAAATGGAAAATCTTTAGAAAATGCAGTTTTGGGGGGTGGAGTTCAAGAAAAGTTGAATAAACATGAAGTTGATAACCTCATGGATCAACAAAATAGTGCAAAAGCAGTATTTTGGTCTCGGCACAAATTTTAAAAACTGTGTTCTTGGTTTGAAGAGCACGAGTTGTGATTTCAAACACTAATATATTGTTTTAAAATCAGTGGAGTTTGAATTCAACTGATTCAAAAAAATGCTCGACTGCGTTGGTTTTGTTTTATTTATAATGTTGATTTGATGATTTCATTGTCAATCAAAATTCATAGATTCTCAACCTACCATGCATGAAACTTAACTCCTTGCAAAGACTCACAGCTCTAATATACTGTAGCTCCTGCTCGATCAATTCAAATCTTTCATTATAATCGCTGTATTACGCCGAAGTTGTAACGAGTTTGCATGGCCCATCTCCGCGTCATTGCGCCCGGGCAGCACAGCTCTTTCAAAGAATCGCTGCAGCAGTGGCGAGCCTTTGACAACACTGTGTTCGGTTAGATCGCCTCGAGATATAAACCTCAGACTACCCGCTCCCGAAAAGAACGCGTTGCTGTTCGACCAACTGGCCGGTAAAAAACAAAGTCCGTTTCCAAATATCTTTCGGTACCAAGACCTGTTCTAGATGAGTCAAGAGCAAAAAAGTTCTTATTTGTTTGGTGAACCAAATTTTGGGCTAATTTTGAGTACACGGCAGACTACCAGCGCTGTGTTAAAACATTTAAAATTAAAACCAATAACTTGTAGTCACCAAACTTGTTTATTATTCCTTAAACCGCCACTCTCCACGTTCTTGCATCACTTCCATTATATCTCTTGTTTAAAGTCCCAAACGATTCCATCCAAGATCCTTAATGTAATTGGTCCATCTAGTTTTTGGTCGTCCAACTGGTCTTTTTCCATTTGCTTTGGCAAGTAAAGCTTGATTGGAGAGTCTTTACTGAGTCAAACCATCAGAGGTGGAGTCCTCGAGGACACATTTTGAAGTCCTTGGCCTTGGCCTCGAAGCCCTAGGTCCTCGAAAATTGCTCGGTTCTCGGCTCGAGGACAGCACAATTTTTTGAACCGTTGAAATTTTGTTGGAAAACGCCAGAAACCTCGCGGAAAATTTGTAAATACCTTTTTTATTTTGCGTAATTAGAGCATAGGCTTAGCCAAGCGGGCCTCCCCCCCAATTGAAATTTCACCAATGACAAAAATGTGACAAAAAAGTCTATTGTTTCTTCAGTTGCAGTTTTTTTTTAGCATTTTTCGCTTACACCAGTAGCGAACAACAATACTGAAAACCAGGGGCCCCGGAACCCCCTCAAATCAATTTTTGCCAGCCAATTTAAACGTAAACCTCGAAGAAATGGATAGTTTTCGTCCTAAAAGTTGCTATCTCAGGATCACATCTAGCCTTTTTATGAACGTAATGCATTAACAAAGGCCGGATTTACCACAATATGGCGCAGTACCAGCTAAGGGCCCTGCGCTCAAATCTTAAGACTTTTTATGGGTTTCGCCTACATTTGGCAGAAAGATGTTGCAAAAATCTCCAAAGTGCCAGGGGCCCAGCGCGATATAAATCCGGCCCGGCAATAACATGGTCAGTAGCGTGGCCAGGGAGGGGAGGCGGGATGGGCTATAGCAGTGGCGGATCTATAAAATTTTGTTGGGGGAATGATGAAATTTATGAGCACAAATTGTGTATAATCTCAAAATTTTGCATGTTTATGATTAATGCTCTTGACCTCGCGCAAACTTGTTGGGGATACTTTTGATCCGTTCCATTCCAAAAACGTTACCAGTATATAAAATATTTTTTTAAATTTAACCAATGACATAAAACCAGTTTCATGTCATTGATTTAACCAATTCAATTCAAATTAATAACATAAAACGCTCTTTTCGTCTTTCCTGCGTCAAAAATCGTATTTATTAAACTTTCGCTAGCATAACCGTCTGTATCTACACAGAACAGGCGCGTTGCCAGAAATTCGCAATGAGGGAGCTGCTTTGGGGGTCTGGGAGCGGAGCCCCCAGCGATCAAAAATTTTGCATCTTTTTGCAAAAATAACTAAATTTTAGGGCTATTTTGATAAAAAATAATGTTTTTGAAACGTGGCATAGCAATTGGCAGTGCAAACATGATTAAACCGGTTGCATAAATGGTCTATGTGAGAAGTGGCTAGTGGTAAAATTTTTTCTTGTTTACATGCTGGTAGATCATAAAATCCTATAGTTTAATAAAACTCACAAGGAGTAATCTATTTCGACTATATTTTATAGGGAAAAATAATTGGAGGGGGGCTCATGAAAAGATATTTGAGAGAGGTGATTAGTAATTAACCAATACTGAATGGATCCCCCCCTGTTCGTGAGTTTATAATATTTTTGATGATAAAAACTATGTTAAGCATTTGCAATGAGCTATATTAAATTTGATTGCTTATTTTTGGCCATTTTTCAAAGTTTTTATTGATTTGTGAGTTTTATTTTTGACAAATTAGCCCCCCTGAATATATGGTTCAAAAGATGCTTTAAATCACGTTTTAGTCCATTCTAGTCCAAAAACCAGTCTCAGAAGTGCTAAAAACGTGGTACTTTTCTTATTCTGCATTTTGGTCGACAGGCCAATGTGTGGAGGGGGGCAAAAGCCCCCCCTCCGCCCTTCCTTGGCTGCGCTACTCACACAGAATGAGTAAAAATACCTGCATCGGACTTTGATATTTCTATTGTCAAAAGTCTATTTTGTTCAAGTGTTCATTCTGCATACCGTAACTAACAATGTAATAAAACTACGCTCCAGAAGACATTTTACTTGATGTTCTATCAAATAAACACACTTTTTGTGCGAAACCGCACTACTGTATTGCGCAGGCGCGTAGTCAGAAGTTTGCAATTGGGGGGCTGTGTTGGGAAATGGTGGAGCATCCAGCCGCCGGAGGCCAATGGGGGTTTGGAGGTAAAGCCCCCAGCCGCCGGAGGCATGGGGTCTGGGGGGGAGCCCCAAGCGCTCGAAAATTTTGCATTTTTTTGCAAAAATAACTTCATTTTAGGGCTATTTTGATTACAAAATAATGCTTTTAAAACGTGGCTTAGAAATTGACAATGCAAACAAGATTAAACTAGTGGCATAAATGGGCTATTTAGGAGGTGGCTATTGGTAAAATGTTAGTTCTCTTGTTTAGATGATGGTAAATTATAAAATCGAATAGTTCAATAAAACTCATACCGAGTAATCTATTTCGTATACAGTTTATAGAGAAAAATAATTTTGGGGGGGAGAGTTAATGAAAAGAGACTTGATAGAAATGATTGGTAATGAACTAATACTGAATAGCCCCCCTCCACATTCCTTAGTGTATAGTATATTTGTTGATGACACCTATGTTTAGCATTTTTACACTTGCGGTCAAATTTAATTACTTATTTTTTACCATTTTCCAAAGGTTTCATTTATTTGTTGGTTTTATTTTTGAAAAATTAGCCCCCTTCCCCCTGAACATATGTTTCAAAAGATGCTTTAAATCACTATTTAGTCCACTCCAGTGCATAAAACAGTCTCCAAAGTGCTAAAAACGTAGTGTTTTTCCCATTCTGCATTTTGGTCGACATACCATTAGGGGGGCTATAGCCCCCCCCGCCCTTGGCTACGCTACTGGTATTGCGTGTGGTTTGAGCGAAAATACGCCATAATTGAACTCCGGTTGTATTAAGCCTTTATCGTTGAAAAGAGCGAGTTGTGAATTTTGCTAGTTTGGCGCTTTCAAATCAATCGGAACTGTAAAAAAGTAATTTCTGCTTTGTAAAAAGTTCGCGGTAAAAATAACTTTTTCTTCCCCCCACCCTACCCCTCAATGGCTTCAGAAATTATATCGCAGTCACCCGGCCTATCGAGTATTCACTGATTGCTTTTTGTTAATGTTTAATATTATGCATATGCACGTTATGTTTAGGCAGGTGGGGGGGATGCATCCCCCCCCTAAATCCGCCACTGGGCTATAGCCCCCCATTGGCCTGTCAACTAAAATGCAGAATAAGAAAAACACCACGTTTTTAGCTCTTCTGAGACAGCCCTTTGCACTGGAATTGACTAAAAAGTGATTAAAACCATTTTTTGAAACATATATTCAGAGGGGGGGGGGCTAATTCGTCAAAAATTAAAGTCACCAATCAATGAAAACTTTTAAAAATGCCCAAAAATAAGCAATCAAATTTGATCGCTAGTGTAAAAACGCCAAACATAGGTTTTATCAACGAATATATTATAAACTCAGAAATAAGGGGTGGCTATTTAGTGTTAGTTGATTACAAATCACTTCTCTCAAATATCTTTCCATTAGCCCCTCCCCCGATTATTTTTCTTTATAAAATACAGACGAAATAGATTACTCCGTGTGAGTTTTATTGAATAATAGGATTTTATGATTTACCAGCATGTAAACAAGAGAACTGCAATGTTATCATTAGCCACTTCTCACATAGCCCGATGATGCAACCAGTTGAATAATGTTTCACTGCCAATTTTTATGCCACGTTTTAAAAGCATTATTTTTTTATTAAAATAGCTCTGAAATTAAGTTATATTTGCAAAAAAATGCAAAATTTGAGAGCGCTGAGGGCTCAGCCCCAAAACCCCCGCGTCTCCATCGGCTGGGGGCTTTGCCCCCAGACCCCCAAAACAGCCCCCCATTGCGAATTTCTGGCTACGCGCCTGACACATGGTTAGTAAGCGAAACTACTCATCTATTGTACTATTTTTCAATAACAATTCATAAATTCACTTCCACCTCGACAGTTTATACGCACAAACTACTTTTAAAAAAATTAGCCATGGAAAATGCTGATTGAACGAATCGTTGTACTTCAGTGTAGGGAGCCTGGGCTTCCTGGCGAACATGTACTCCTATAACTGGTTATTTTCATGACAAAACAAAAATCTCTAAAGAAAATCTTCGAGTGGATTATTATTTACTGCTAAAATGTAGCCAGAGACAATGCACCTTACTCCCCCCTACCTGGAGCAAATCACTTACAATTAAAATTAAACTCCAAAATGCAAGATGTTAAACGTGTTGGACTTAAATTGCAAGTAAAAGGAGGATTAAACAATGTGATTTTTTTAATTGGCTTTCAAATGTCAAAAATCTAGTGCTTTTTAAAATAGCTTTTTTTTGTTCCAAAAAATTACAAAAAATCGCCCAACAGCTGGGGACGTTGCCCCAGACCCCCGTCTGTGATACGTTTGAGTTACACTGGTTTTCTCAAAACGTCTCCAAAGTTACGTATTTGCACTTTTTAACTATATTAGTTGAGGCTCTCTCTATTTGCAAAATCCTGGTTAAGTGCCAACAGGCAAATTTTTGATGACGTCATTGCATGTGATTTGTGATTTAGGCCTCTCCAATCAAAATTCTGGCTACGCCAATAAATTGGAGGCTGCCTGAAAAAGTTTTTTGAAGACCTTTTTTTTTGGAAAACACTTGCGGCTGTATCCTTGGCCTTGAGCATTCCTGTCCTTGGCCTCGAGAGGGTCTGTCCTCGGAAAGGCTGTCCTTGGCCTTGGCCTCGGATTTTTTTGTGTACTTGGCCTTGGTCTTGGCCTCGAGCCTTGTGTCCTCGACTCCACCTCTGCAAACCATCTAAGCTGAAATCTTTCAATTCGGATAAGTAACGGCTCAATGTTTGGAGATCATTTTATAACTTTAATTTATCATAGCAGTAGCAGCGTTTAAAACTATGTATGTAAACTGTGAGCAAGTCTGACCAAATTCCCAAACGTTGTTCTGCCATTAACATCTAAAACGACGGAGCCGAACGGAGTAAAGTTATTTTCGAGAAAAAGAAAAGTAGCGTTGTAATCCGAGAGCAAATTGTATAATAACAAATCTTTACAATAAGAGAACAAGTACTTAGCATAAACAACGATGAAGGACTATAAGTTTGTTTGGTATTTAGGTTCCGGTAACATTTGGTGACCAACCCAAACCTATACCGATGAAGGTATACCCGCCGGTTTTCTTCACTACTTTTATTAACTTGCATAGTTTTGCGAAAAAATATTTCAGCCAACAATGCAAATTAAAATGAAATATACGGTACGAGAAGAATTAAACGGAAGCGAAAAATTGCTACTTGATCTAACATAATCCATTGCCAGTCTAAAAAATATATAAATTTGTATCAAGTCAAGGCTGCTCCTTCTGCAGGACGCCTGGCAATGCAAACACTTTGTACTTGCATCTTAAGATGTTGGCTAGTTAACTAAAAATATATGATAATTTTTGTGCAGACTTTAAGACTCTGTCTTCCAGCCAACAATATACTTTCTGTTCGCTGCTGATGAAAAGGGCAAACCTCGAAACGGCAGGCTGTACAGCCATTGAAAATATAGCTCCTTGATCAGATTTGCGATTTGGTTCGGTCGAGCTCTCTCGCTGGGTACGAAAGTTACCACAAGTGATAACTTTCGCGCAAGCTTTAAAACTCTGATTTTCAGCCAACCAGTATTCTTTCTGTTGTCCAGTTCGGCCAAGAGTCTTGTCCAGCTGGGGAATACCTTCAACAAAAGAATAAAAAGATTAAAATTGATTAACATTGAAAACAATTGTGACATGTTGTGTTTGTTTGTCGTCATTATGTAATAAAAAATTACAGCTCGAAACGTCAGGCCGTACAGCGATTGAGGACATATATACACAGGGAAAAAAATTGGCTAAGTTTAGGCCAAAAACTAACTATATTTAAGCCTAACTTTGGATAATTTGTCCGGCTTAAGGCGAGCCATTTGACGATTTCATACGATGCAGAAATTGGCTAAGTAAAGGCCAAAAACTAACTATATTTAAGCCAAACTTTGGATAATTTGGCGGCATAAGGCGAGCCATTTGACGGCTTCATACGATGCAGAAATTGGCTAAGTAAAGGCCAAAAACTAACTATATTTAAACCAAACTTTGGATAATTTGTGCGGCTTAAGGCGAGGCATTTGTCGGCTGTATAAGATGTGCTATTTGCGACTACTGGCTTAATGTCAGTCACAAATAGGTGGAATGTATGCATTTTTCCAATGCTGGAAAATATAGTACGGCATTCTAAAAGCCTTTTAATAGTTAAAACACGAGAACATTTAATAACGCTATATATTTTGCTTCTATACCACCTTGCGTTTTGCCTCATCTTTCTCAGCTATTGAATCACTTTCTCATTAGTCGGACGTTGGTCGGCTATTGGAAAAATATATTCCAACAATGTACAGCGTATTTGCATAGCAGCAAAAGACAGGGATACAAACTCAAGGTGATATAAAAGCAAACATAGCGCTATTTTCTCATCTTTTCACTATTACAAATGACGTTTGAAACGTCCGACGATATTGAATAGCATTGCAATTCACCTAGTGACCAACATTAACCCAGTAGTCGCCAATCGCAGCAAGCAGATCTATCCAGCCAATAGCAATAGCACAAGATGGCTGAAACATATTGTACTTTCTAAAAAAGTAGGACAAAAAATTGGCGGAAAAACTGCCATATCGATTACCGATGGGGATGTTGCAAGCCTTCAGCAACAATTACAGTACAAATTTGGTTTCAAAGGTATATTGGAGGAGCAGCCCAAATCGGCAAACATAGCACTAATAATAATTTAGGCGAAAGACAGAAAAAACTGTATAAATTTTTCTTTCACAGAAAAAACAAACCATTAGCACAGACAAAATTTATTAACGTAAGAACCCATAGACCTTCGTTGAGTTTGTACACTTTAGGTTGCAATACGATGAAGATGCCACCTGAAAATGGTATGACCATGTAGTTTCATGTTCACTAAGGTGGTTCAAAAGTACACTTTTGTTCAAAATCAAGAGAATTGTTTAAATTCACGAAAAACTCCACTCAAAAAAATTCAGCTCGATTGGTTGAGAATTGGCTGCGCGAATCCACTTTGAATTTTTGGGGGTGTCAAACCAGAAAAACAATCAAACTTTCTAATCTGGCAGCGCATAACTCATGCTTCGCCCCTCAAAATGTTCAGAATCGCCGTTGCTTTGCATTCATGACAACCAAGATTGCTTTTTTGCATTTTTTATAAAACATATTTTGTGAAAAAACAAAAAATATATCAAAATTAAAATTTCTAAGAAAAATTGATTGCGCTTGGCAATATGAAAAAAGTTGTTTTGAGTTGTTGTTTTTTTTTAAGAAGCAAAGAACCAATAAAAGCGAACCAAAATTTTTTGGATTATTTCGTAATGACTTTAGTGACCAGACTAAAAAAGTTTGTAGAATTTTGAAAAGCAGTGTCATAGCGCTGTTGCGTAAGTTTTAAAATCTAGCCTAATTTTGCAACCAGTAGTAAAATTTGGCTTTTTCAATTCTGGCTACCTTAGCAACGTTTTACGAACACATTTCCTAGTAACTTTACTCCAGATAAGTTGTCTTAAAGTTTATCGTCAACTTGTTATTTATTTTTGTCAAGTTATTGTCACGAGTAAAGAAACTACATTTTTGAAGTTTTCAGTGATTATACAATTTATATGCACAAGTTGTGAAAAATTTATCGCCTTCAGCAGTCATCTTGAACAGCTGAAAAGCTGGAACTGGACCTGAACCAACTTAATTGTCAATTTTCAATTTCTGCATCTTAGGGTAATATGAACTTTTGCAGCGACATAATTTAAAAAATCTGTGGTAATAGCCACACCGTTTAGTCAAAGCAAGTTTAAAATTTTTCATTCAGTATCACAAATTAATTTGTAAACTGGGAGGGTGTCACAAACTCACTTACACTAATGCCCCAGATTGCAAGAAGAAGCGAAGTAAGGACGGGGATCTTTAAAAACGCGAGTTCATCGCTGCTGAGGTCTTTCAAATTCTCAAACACTTAGCTACTACGGAAACAGTACAATCTTATTCGAATAGAATGAAAATAAAGCATAATTAGCGCAAATATAAAACATTTCAAAATAATCAATTTAAAAAAAATTAGTAAAAATAATCACAAGTACGGTAATAATTGAAAGTATTAAGACAAACTTACGCCAACCAATTTAAAACTTGCACTTCAAAAGCTACAAATCTGCTAACATCCCAAACTCAAGATATTCTTATCTCGGCATTTGCCAAACCAACACTGTTAAAAATTTTCGTAATATTTACTTTAACAGAAAAGGGTAACTAAATTTACGGTTTTTTAATCACAGGTGTTTTGGTACATTTTACAGTGAAAATTTTAGTAAAATTTGAATACAGCTTAATTAGTAACTTTTTTTACGGTTTTGTTAGTTGCTTTAACTTAATTATTTTGTAAAATTAGCATATTTTTACCGTAAAGTTTCATAACTTTATATAGAGTATTTTGTTTTACTATAAGGTTTATAGCATTTTTTTTTACATTTTTGCTGTAAGCAAAATTACTAAAATAATGGTATTTTTTTGTACCAAACTTTTGCTGTAATTTCGAAGTACAGTTTAATTTGTAAGTACTTTTACGGTTATAATCATTATTTTAATTAGCTAATTTGTAAAATTAACGTACGTTTACGGTAACTTTTCGAACGGGTTATTAACGATAACGGGTTATTAGCGAATTTTTGAACAATATAATTACGATAAACGATTTTACTATTAGTTTTGCATTAATTGTTACTACTTTTTAGCTGTAAGAAAAATCACATAATTTTAGTGAATGCTTTTACAGTGACTTTTGCTGCAACTTTATACCATAAGTTAACATGTAGTTAATTTTACGGTTTTAAAGTTTGTTTTAATCAGCTAATTTGTGAAATTAACATTCGTTTTCCAGATAATTTTTGTGGTTTGTTGCGAATAAAAAAAACTACTATTATTGGTTTAAATTTTTTACATTTTAATTGCAAGTAAAATTTCAGAACATGACTATTTTATGATTTTTTGATATTGACTGGAGAAGGAATTCTCTGGTTAATGCGAGTGTGTCAAGTTGCGTGGAAGCTTGGCAAAACTCCCAGAGATTGGCAAACAGGTGTAATTATTCCGATATTCAAGAAAGGAGATCGCAAGCAATGTACAAACTACAGAAGGATATCACTCCTTAGTTTGCCAGGGAAAGTATACGCCAAATGCCTTGAAAGGAAATACCGAGAAATAGTCGAATCAAAACTGGAAGATGGTCAGTGCGGTTTTCGTCCGGGTCGCAGCACCACGGACCAAATCTTCACTCTGAAGCAAATCTTCGAGAAATCTTGGGAATATGGCAAAGATCTCTTTGCATGCTTTCTCGATCTTGAAAAAGCATATGACCGAGTTCCTCGAGATAAACTTTGGAAGGTTTTGCAGGAGTATGGCGTTGATGGTCAATTGTTACGCGCTATGAAGTCATTCTACTGCAGACCGGAGGTTTGTGTTCGGGTAAATGGCAAGCAATCAAAGCCGTTCCATGTGGGCGTTGGACTCCGGCAAGGGTGCGTTTTGTCACCTCTCCTTTTCATTGTTTACATGAATTGGATCGACAAATACAGCCAAACTGATGAGTGTGCCACGATTGGAAATTGCAAAATCAGTCGTCTGCTATTCGCAGATGATTTGGTTCTGCTTTCTTCTACAGAATCTGGCCTCCAGCGCGCATTAAATAGCTTTGCAGATGCATGCAACACCGCCGGAATGAAAATAAGCACGGCCAAAACTGAGGTACTTCATCTTTCAAGAAACCCTGATCAGTGCGTATTACAAGTGAATGGAGCGACACTGAAGCAGGTAGAGAAGTTCAAGTATCTTGGGGTTGCATTTACGAGTGACGGACGGCAAGACGAAGAACTGGATACCCAAATAGGCAAGGCTAGTGCAGTAATGCGAGCTTTGCACTACTCGGTTGTCATGAAACGAAAATTGTCGAAAAAGGCAAAACTCTCAATTTTCAAAGCAGTTTTTGTCCCCATTCTCACTTATGGTCATGAATCTTGGGTAATGACCGAAAGAATGCGATTACAAGTGCAAGCGTCCGAAATCAAGTTTTTACGAAGAATCGAAGGAGTTACACTGTTCAAAAAGGTGCGTAGCTCTGAAATTCGAAAATCTCTTAACATCGAGCCGTTACTTCTCCGAATTGAAAGATCTCAGCTTAGATGGTTTGCCCATGTAAACAGAATGCCTCAGGAAAGACTCCCCAAACAAGCTTTACATGCCAAAGCAAATGGGAGAAGACCAGTCGGACGACCTAGAACTAGATGGACCGATTACATTGAGGATCTTGGATGGAATCGCTTGGGACTTCGCCCAAGCGAAATGATGGAGATGATGGAAGACCGTGAGGTGTGGCGGCTCAATCTTGAGCTACTGCCCCCGCAACCCTCAAGGAAAAGCGGGCAATGAAGAAAGAAGAAGACTATTTTATGTAGTTTGTATCGTAAGTTTGTATGTTAAACTATGGCTATGAAACAATAGCTACAGCGTAATGTGCAGCCTAAATATAACTACAAAACTAAATAAAAGCTTGATTCGGTATTAATCGGAGCATTTAAAATAGTTTAACAAAAATTTCCCCTTTTTTGTAGGTGCTGCATTTAAAAAAAAATGCAAATCCAGAATTAAAAATAATTGATCTGCCTCCAAACCCAATGTGAAAAAAACAACCAAATTATCCAGGTGTTAAAATCCTGACCTGCATCCAATTTACACACTACACAGCTCAGATTGCAATCAGAGATGTCCGAATTAAACTATTAAAAATCTAGAACATCAAATCCACAAATTCATCGAAGAAAAATCCCTATGCTATGTCATCAACAACTGTTTAAAAATATTGCTGTTTGTGTATTTTTTTCTTCTTATCATTCCATGACAGAAGAGGTAAAATAAATTTGTTTAAAAGTAGTTGTTTAATCAGAGTTTAATGGAATCGCTGCATTCAGCCAATAACGACTGGGCTAAAAACCAAAATCCAAATGAGGAAAGCTTCAAAATACAACTTTGTGGAGATGAAATTTAGAAAACGCCTTCTTGCGCCCTTATTGTTTAGAAACGGCAAAAATGTGGTAAACTTAACCAACTCGCCATTTTTCGAATGTCACGTGATTTGCCAAAGTCCAATAAGGTGAAAGCAAAGTTTCAAAAGTCAGCACTTTGATCAGTTATCGGTTGAAGCTTGTTTGGAGTGGGGGGCGAAGGATTGTAGAGTTTTAGTTTAGTTGGTTAAGGCTCAGTATTCGGGTTTATTACTCGACATTGTATTTACTTGAATGTTGGTTACAATTAGTAGATTAGGGTAGAATATCAAAAGATGCCAGATCAGTAGCCTAGACTTAGCTTAGTGGTGCAATTCATCCGGCTCATGCGAAGACGCTCGTAGAATTTCATTACCAGATTCTGGATTACAGGTTCAAAGAACCGGTTGAAAATAGCTAGCAGTAACTAAAAAATGAAACTGCTTATTCTGCTATTTGGTAGCCTACAGTGGTACTGGTAGTTTAATAGTTTTAGTCTATTCAATATGATAGCCTACAGTCAAACTGTATGGTTGCCACTTAACAATAAGAGTAAAAATTAGTATGGTTGCCAGGTTTCCATGGGGCTACCAGTAAAACCGTACTTGTAATTTTCTCGAGTGGGGAAGGCAAATGTTTTTCGGGCTACATTGATTTAAGTTGCAGTTAATTACAGTAACCGGTGCGTAATAGCAGATAGTGTTATGTTACAGGGTATTGGTTATAATTAAGGTTGAGGTTAGGGTAGCCTGCTAATTAGGATTTGGCAAATTTTTATACGCGTGTTTAAGACCATAAGGTGTATGTAAAACTAAAATACTCGAAATTTTTCAGAAGCTGAAGTTGTGCTATCTAGATCAGGTTACATTCTTTTTAGTCTTTCTCTCTACGATTTAATTTAGAGTTATTTTAAGCTTTGTAAGTTGAAAATCATTTAAAGCGACCTATATAAGGATATAAAAGCAACAAAGGTCATTTATCAATACTGCGGCTTATGAACTTGTGCACCTTAGAGTCCGAAAAATGTGGTAGCCTATGAGAAATCAGGATATGCGTGTAGCACTAAAGTATATTTGTGTCGGGTGGAGATGAGTATGGCATAATTCAATAGAACTGCAGATTTTTAAAAAAAAGTTTAACTACTGTAGAAACCACCCTGGTTTTTGACAATTTGACTTGCTCTGGGTTATTCCAAAATTACCTATTTTTTGGACCATAGATAAGGCGCACCTAAAATACTCAAAATTTCAAAGAAACTGAAGGTGTGCCTGATATATGAATCATGTTTTACTCGCTTTTTCGTCATGATTTACCTAATTCAGAGTTATTTAGAGCTTTAAAGTTGTACAGTTTATATAGCTTTGTAAGCTGCATTTTATTTAAAGCGCCCTATATAAAGAAATAACGGAAATAAAAAGCCCATTTATTGATACTGTGCCTTATACATCGGTGTGTCTTATAGTCTGAAAAATACGGTACAAAAACCTAGTGATAATACTTTATTTTTACTGCAACATTTATTTTACTTTATTTTTACAAAAATAGGTAAATCATGTTGAAGATGGACAATTTTCTCATCGGTAGCTGAGGGCTGCCGATGAGAGCTAAAAGCTCGAAACAGCGCTGTCCAGCTCTGTACTTTATTTTTAGTTTGTGATTGATTTGTCATAATATAAGTGAAATTTGCTATCAATGAATTTTGATTGAAACCTTTGGCATTGCAGTGTAAAGTTTTGCTCATCACGGCGACTTATCTCGCATTTGAACAGCACATCAAAAAAGGATTCAACGTAAGATGTCCTTACATTGGCTTTGACTCTTAAAAAGTAATTTCCACCTTTGTTGCTTATTTGTCACTGAAACATGCTGCGCAACATTTTTGTGATGACAAAAGTTGGCCGAAGCTGGCTGCAACACGTTTTGAAGAAGAGAGCCTAGTGATATATCACGCACATAAAGTGAGTTAAAATAAGTGATTAACTTCTGCCAGTATTATCGACAGCATCATTCGGTCCATGCATGTATGTGTGGACTGTGACTTTTAGGCACGGACGTTTGAATGCGGGACGTTTATTCCCCGCCGATTAGTCACGGGGACTTTTAGGCGCCAGAGATAAAAAAATTGAAAACAATTTTTTTCCAAAATTTTTTTCAAAAAAATTTTTTTTTCGAAAAGAAATTTTTTTAATCGTTTTGCGGGCTTCTTGCCTAAAGGCTACCAGCGCCGAAGCCGTGGGAAGACCACCAGAACGGTAAATTCTTTAAAAAAGCAATGCGAAAAAGTTACCCTCCCACAGGATTCGAACCTGCAATGGTAATCCAAAGGCTATCTATTCAAACGCTGCAGGTTCAAATCTTGTTGGAGGATAACTTTTTCACTTTGCTTGTTTTGAATAGTCGCTGTTTTGGTGGTTTTTCCCTAGGCTTTGGCACTGGTAACCTTTAGGCCAGAAGCACGCAAGCGAATAAACATTAAAACTCTGGCGTGCAAACATCACAATATCCCAATTAAATTATTATCAAGATATTTGTTTTAAAAAAACTTCTTTTTCAAAGCAAATGTTTTTCAAAAAAATTTTTTTTTAAATTTTTTGAAAAAATTTTTGAAAAATAATTCAAAATCCCAGTTGCGTGTCTGGGTTGCACCTAAAACTATTTAACTGAGGGGGGAATCGAACAAAAACGTTTGCAAAAAAGTTATACCTGGAGCGGATCCCCCTCCAAAAATTTCTGGATTTGTCTATGTACAAGAAAGATTATTTTTGTCATTATATTTTTGTAGCAATTCGCGGGCAAATACACCTTGTATGCGAGATAATCTATAGTTCGCTGCAAATGGTTTGCAATTCTCAAAGAACTGCTTGCAACCAGAAAAGTGTAGATATAATTCATAAACTAATTATCGAAAGGTGAAAGAGAACTTGAGTTGGCTTTTTTATCTGTTCATTGCATTACTTTTTTGGCAATTTATGCTGGTTAAGTAAGCTTGCTTTAAATGTTGTTTCCACATTGCTTAAGATTTGCCGTATTTTTGATCCTTTTCAAGGTTTGCTGTGTCTGCACGTGAATGCACAACATGAAACAAAACATTTCTTTCTTAATGGCCAAACCAGGAGCTAAATGCTTGTGTCCCAGTTACGAATTAAAAATTCTACCTAAACCAAAATTTCCCCAAGTTAGGACACCAATAGATTTGACTTGGGTTGTGTTAGCACAGAAAAAACTTATGCGTTTTTATTTTTAGATGACTCTCTGTCATTATTGAAAAGTGTGTATGTTGCAATTGAAAATCAAGTTGTGTTGAAGATGGACAATTTTCTCCACGTTTTTGTTCATCAGTTTTGGGCTTACTATGTAATTAATATAGAATATCTTGCGGCTGTTGCTCTGACACAGGAATTTTTCAGAGGTAATTTTATATGAAGGTATCTCTTAGTCTGTGTCATAGGTATAGTTTTTATCTTGTTTTTTTTTTTTTAGACAAATATATTTCTTTCAATTCAGCGTAGGTATAATGTGCATAATATTTGCCTAGTTAATTGGGTGGTTAGATGACAAAGTGACCTCTGCGATTTTAATCAGAGGTGGAGTCGAGGACATTAGGCTCGAGGCCAAGGCCAAGGACACAAAAAAAATTCGATGCCAATGCCAACGACAGCTTTTCCGAGGACAGACACTCTCGAGGCCAAGGACAGGAATGCTCAAGGCCAAGGACACAAGCGCAAGTGCTCTCCAAAAAAAATAAAATAAAAGGTCTTCACAAAAATTTTTTACGCGATCTCCAAAAAAAAAAAAAAAAAAAGGTCTTCACAAAAATTTTTCAAGCGATCTCCACAAAAAAACGTTTTCCAAAATATTTTTCAAGCGTTCCACAAAATTTTAACAATTCAAAAAATACTGCTGTCCTCAAGCCGAGGAAAGGCCAATTTTCGAGGACTTGAGGCCTCGAGGCCAAGGCCAAGGACTTGACCTTCGAGGCCAAGGCCAAGGACTCAAAATGTGTCCTCGAGGACTCTACCTCTGATTTTAATAATAAGTCAATTATGATGTTTTTGACGTTTGCAGGACAGAGTTTTAATGTTTAATCGTTTTGCGTGCTTCTGGCCTAAAGGCTACCAGCGCAAAAGCCTAGGGAGAGCCACCAGAGCGGCAACTATTTAAAACAAGCAATGCGAAAAAATTGTCTTCCCGCAGGATTCGAACCTGCAGCGTTTGGATTACCGGTCCACTGCTCTACCACTTGAGCTAAAGAAGACGTCTTCTTGCATGCTTAATTTAAAAGCACGCGAAACGATTGAACATTAAAACTCTGGCCTGCAAACTTCAAAAACATCATAATTGACTTATTATTAAAATTATAGATTTAGCAAGTTGCTGGATTTAAATATCCTAAATTAAGCATGTAAGGAGACGTCTTCTCTAGCTCAGGTAGTAGAGCAGTGGACCGGTAATCCAAACGCTGCAGGTTCGAATTCTGTGGGAAGACAATTTTTTCGCATTGCTTGTTTTAAGTAGTTGCCGTTCTGGTGGCTCTTCCTAGGCTTTCGCGCTGGTAGCCTTTAGGCCAGAAGCACGCAAAACATTTAAAGTAACCTCATTGTCATCGAACAGGCCGTTATCTGTCTGTAATTCAAAGATGGGGAATCTTTTTAAGTACTTTTCTCAAAGCATAACAAATCAGCATGTTACACTACTGTATACAGTAAAATTGCCAATTTGAGATTTTTGTATTCAGATATTTCGCGTGGATCAAAGACAAGAAAAGTCTTTCAACGAAGTCAGAATGAATCCCAAGTATACAATCTTATTCCTTATTCGAAAAAACAGGGCTTCAACTGAAGCAACCTCAGCGAAAGCATAAGAAATAATTACAAACTTGTCCGCAGTCAACAAGTATTATATTTGTTCAAAAAATCCTTAATTAAAAAAAAATTTCAGCATAGGGTCACAAACGTGACATCGTATGCTTCATCTCTGCTGTTGAGCGTAGGAGCGGGAATGGGATCATATGGCGATAATTCATTTTTGATTTTAAGATTTTTTAGATCAACCTCAACACTTGCTGACTTTAGAGTTTAGATCCTTTTAAAACTTCAGGTTTCCTTTCGTTTATATTATTTTTGTGTATTTTAATGCTTTATGTTGAGGCACAATACATAAAAACAGTTGCTTTCTGTGTATGCTAAAGAGAACAAAAACTGTGTATACAAAAAAATGTTAAAAGGGCAATCTAGTCGAAAAATTGTTTGCTCCGTTTTCTCTAAATATTTTGGCTGTCTGAAAACTAACTTCACCCAATTTGAGCGTTCTATACCCTTCTGTTCTTGAGCTATAGCAGTGTAGATTGCCACTTTAAAAGGCTTTTTCTTAAAAATTTTGCCAGGGTTGCCATTGCAAGGCTATAAACAAAATTTCAAAAAGTTTCTGCATGTTCGTAACTCTCAATAAGTGCTTTCGGCTGTGTTTTCAAAACAATGTAAACGGTTAGAATTGTAAATTAGCTGCTTTTCAAGTAAACTCAAGCGATTTTTCCAAAAGTTAATCTTTTGTCTCAATACTGACAAAATGGCAACACTGAAATTAGCGGAAAATTGCTAATTTTGAACAGTAATATGTCGAAAACGGCAAGATGTAGAAAGTTCAAATTTGATAGGAATGTGTTTTAGGTTTTTTTCAACATTTTGGTTAAAAGTGAATAATTTGACTTAAATATCCTTTTAAGTCTTGCAGTCATCGCTGACTTTCTCATGGGGTTCATTTTTTTGAACTTTTTTGTGCTTTATTTATCGCTGTGCAATGTGCATGTTGTTGTGTTTCACCATTTATTTAACCCCTAACAGTCGTAAGAAAATATTGGCATATTGTACTTTATAGTTCATCTGTTTGTTTTTTGTTGAATCTGTTCTCTTCACTTTGGATTTGATCAGTTCATCTCAGTGATAAATTTCTTTCAGCACAAGTTTTCACAGAGTCCAGTAGGTTGTAATGGACTTTCTGAGCGATATTACAGTTGCTTCTTCAGTTTGCCAATGAAAAATTGAACCAAATAGAACCAACTGCAACTTCACTTAGGAAGTGTGCTACAACCTGCGGGACTCCGCGAAAGCTTGTGCCAATAGAAAGTTATCACTGTGTTGAATTGATCAAGTCCAAAGTGAAAGTATAATAGTTCAAACTGTATTTTCATATTTCTTCAAGTTGGTAGTAAACATTAATTTGGAGATACTGTAAATGCAACTGCTTAATTGTTACCGGTATGTGAAAACTACTAATAAATTATTGTATTTTGAAATACGAGTGTATCTTTAAGTTACTGACAAGCGATATAGTAAATTAAACTGAGCATTTTTAGGTAAAATAGTTACTGACCCTGCTTTTTAAAATACGGGTATCCCTTCAAATTGCTGCCAAGCCTCGAAATAAATTTAACTAAACATTTTTAGATTACAAAGTTACTGATAAAACCCCGTTTTTTAAAATACGGGTGTCCCTTCAAATTGCTGCCAAGCTGGACAGTAAATTTACCAGAGGTGGAGTCCTCGAGGACGTCCTTGGCCTCGAGGACGTCCTCGAGGACAGATTTTGAAGTCCTTGGCCTTGGCCTTGAAGGTCAAGTCCTTGGCCTTGGCCTCGAGACCTCAAGTCCTCGAAAATTGGCCTGTCCTCGGCTCGAGGACAGCACTATTTTTTGGAATGTTAAAATTTTGTGGAGCGGTTGAAAAATTTTTTAGAAAACGTTTTTTAGTGGAGATCGCCTGAAAAATTTTTGTGAAGACCTTTTTTTTTTTTTTTTTGGAGAACACTTGCGCTTTGTGTCCTTGGTCCTTGGCCTTGGCCTCGAGCATTCCTGTCCTTGGCCTCGAGAGTGTCTGTCCTCGGAAAGGCTGTCCTTGGCCTTGGCCTCGGATTTTTTTTGTGTCCTTGGCCTTGGCCTTGGCCTCGAGCCTTGTGTCCTCGACTCCACCTCTGAAATTTACCTCAACATTTTTATGTTAAAAAGTTACTAGTAAAACCCCGTTTTTTAAAATACTGGAGAACCTTCGAATTGCTGCCAAGCCATATGGGTCATTCTATTATAAGACAGTCATAGCGTGTAACCCACCCTCTCAGATTTTTTTCATACTTAGATATATGAAAGCCATTAAAAAATAATGAAGGTTACAAAAAACGGCATCAAAATTCATCAAGCGGTTTTCGAGTTATGATGGTTTCAATATTACCACTTGAGGGCACTGTTCGGCAGTCCCAAATTTGTTAATTTACGTAAAAATCTTTATCCTTATGCTATCGAAAGAAGCAAAATATCAATTCTGATAGATTTTGAGGTGAGGAATTCAAAAATGAAGTTAGTTTTTGGAAAATTGCAAAGGTAAGTGGTCAAAATGTAGATTGAAAATTTTTTGAGTGCCCGATTTCATTTCCGATTATCTCAGAAGGGCAAAAAAATTTTTTAATCCAATCATTGCCAAAATCTCAACAATAGATCACTGTTTGACATATTTAAGTTTGGTTAATGTTATTTGTTGCATATTTCTGTAATTGGTTTTGAAACATAGCTAAAAACTAACGTTGATTTTTTTGTGATTTTCTGAATTTTTTGGAACACATGTATTGAATAGTATCTTATAAAATAATAATAGTTGCAAAAAATGAACTAATCACTTTGTATACACTTAGTAAATCTGGTGATCAGCAAAAATTTTGATTTTAACCCTTAAATTGTTGGTGGTTAGTATAGGTCTAGCTAGGCTAATGCAGTTTTGCTTCAAGTTATTTCCCAAGTGAAAATTAGTCAAATGACAGACATTGACTATTACGGGTATGGAGAGAGCTAGATTTCTGCCATCCTTTTTCAATTGCTTACCTCTGGGAGCACTCTTGTAAAGTATTAACCTCTAAAATGGGTGGATTACCATAAATTGGAGTGTTTGGCACAAATTCTCAAAAGATTGGGTATTTTCTCAAGTAAATGGGTATGACACAAGATTTTCTCCCTTTACGTAATGGCACTTTCTGCAGGGGTGATAATTAAATGGGATTCTTTATCAATTAGTTGCAAATAGTCAACTTGCCCTTTTGATACATAGTTTACAGTTCAGATTTCATTTGAACAGTTAGCATGAAACAAGGTAAACCCATCAGTTGCTGTTGAGTGGCAGGAAACCTGGAATGACTTCCTTATATGTGACAAGTTAAACAGATAAATCATATAAAAATAGTGTAATGTGCATGTTAAGTACTGCAGACTACAGTAAAACCTTGATATTTATCTAACAGAAACTGCAATTGGTTTGCTAGCAAATAAGCAACTTCGAACAAGATCATTTAAAAACGCAAATTACCGGTACCGCTTTTGCTACAGTACAATAAAATAAATGCAAGTAACGTAAGCTCTTGCTTGGGTTATTTTAGTGAAATCGTTGCACTTTAATCGCACACACATTCTTAATTGCAATTAACATTTCTTAATCGAACGCAAATTCGTTCGAAGCTCAAACACGGTTTGCGATTCTTTTGGAGCAAAATGTTTCGTTCTCTTTTAGCAAAAATTTTTACCACGCTTGTCGCGCTAATCACTCTTTCGGGTATCAGAATTCACAAGTATTACCCTGAGCTGTAAGAAAGCAAGGTCAAAAATTTTGTTTTCGTTTTTTTATAGATCTTTAGTTCTTTTATGTTTCACACAAAAAAGTCCATAGTTTTAGCCGGTGCAGTTTGCGAGATATTCGCGATTGAAAAATGCATTTGTAGCAAACGGCTACGTGAATTATTGTTAACGTAACGATTGAAACAATTACAATCCTTAAATCAATTTTTGTAAATTGAATGATTGAAAAAAAACATGGTTTGCAATTGAATTGATGACCTCTGCGATATTTGTTATGTAAGAAAACTGAGATGCAATGCAGAATAGAACAATAGATGTGATTTTTTTTGATAGATTAAAAGTTTTTCAATGCAATAAACTCGTCACTAGCTTCCGATGATAGATTTTTTTGGTTAAGTAGGTTTGTTATCTCAAACAACATAAAGTGAAGCTCAGCCAGCGCAAGACTTTAGTTTAAATATGCATTGTGATTGTGACGTAACCAATACTAAAACATTCTTAAACTTTTACCTAAAATATGACTTTTGACAAAACAGAAAACAAACAATAGAACTAATGACAAAAATCGGAAGATAATTTTGTTTAATTTTTATAATGGATAATGGATGTTGATTTTTGTTTGTTTTGATGAGATATTCCTGGAAAGAAAAGCATGCAATGCGATTGCCATCCCACAATAAAAAGTATCTATTACCTCAATCTGATTTAAAAATCGCACACAAGAACTGGATTTTTTCGAAATACGATATTATGCAAATTTGGTAGTCGCACTTTTTCGAAACTAAACAACATAAAAATTCACTCTGCCATTTTGGTTCGGGCCAGTTGAGATCTCCTTGGGCAAGTAAATATTTATTATAACTTGCCCGATAGGCAAGTTGCTAAAAAAGTTAATTTTGACCACTGCTGTATATATACCGCAAAGTGTATTTAGTGCTAAGTACCAAATGAAATTAGATAAGTGGAATTCAAAAGACTTACTTAGCAGTAAATACACTTTGGAGTATATCCAGTATATGCAACATATTGCTAGCAAACCAATTGCAGTTTCTGTTAGATAAATATCAAGGTTTTACTGTAGTCTGCAGTACTTAACATGCACATTACACTATTTTTATATGATTTATCTGTTTAACTTGTCACATATAAGGAAGTCATTCCAGGTTTCCTGCCACTCAACAGCAACTGATGGGTTTACCTTGTTTCATGCTAACTGTTCAAATGAAATCTGAACTGTAAACTATGTATCAAAAGGGCAAGTTGACTATTTGCAACTAATTGATAAAGAATCCCATTTAATTATCACCCCTGCAGAAAGTGCCATTACGTAAAGGGAGAAAATCTTGTGTCATACCCATTTACTTGAGAAAATACCCAATCTTTTGAGAATTTGTGCCAAACACTCCAATTTATGGTAATCCACCCATTTTAGAGGTTAATACTTTACAAGAGTGCTCCCAGAGGTAAGCAATTGAAAAAGGATGGCAGAAATCTAGCTCTCTCCATACCCGTAATAGTCAATGTCTGTCATTTGACTAATTTTCACTTGGGAAATAACTTGAAGCAAAACTGCATTAGCCTAGCTAGACCTATACTAACCACCAACAATTTAAGGGTTAAAATCAAAATTTTTGCTGATCACCAGATTTACTAAGTGTATACAAAGTGATTAGTTCATTTTTTGCAACTATTATTATTTTATAAGATACTATTCAATACATGTGTTCCAAAAAATTCAGAAAATCACAAAAAAATCAACGTTAGTTTTTAGCTATGTTTCAAAACCAATTACAGAAATATGCAACAAATAACATTAACCAAACTTAAATATGTCAAACAGTGATCTATTGTTGAGATTTTGGCAATGATTGGATTAAAAAATTTTTTTGCCCTTCTGAGATAATCGGAAATGAAATCGGGCACTCAAAAAATTTTCAATCTACATTTTGACCACTTACCTTTGCAATTTTCCAAAAACTAACTTCATTTTTGAATTCCTCACCTCAAAATCTATCAGAATTGATATTTTGCTTCTTTCGATAGCATAAGGATAAAGATTTTTACGTAAATTAACAAATTTGGGACTGCCGAACAGTGCCCTCAAGTGGTAATATTGAAACCATCATAACTCGAAAACCGCTTGATGAATTTTGATGCCGTTTTTTGTAACCTTCATTATTTTTTAATGGCTTTCATATATCTAAGTATGAAAAAAATCTGAGAGGGTGGGTTACAAAATTTGAAAATTTTGACTGTCTTATAATGGAATGACCCATATAGTAAATTTTACAAGCTATTGTTGGGTTGAAAAGTTACTGGTAAAAATCCGTTTTCTTGCGTACGGGTGGACCTTCAAATTGCTGCCAGGATTTTTGTAATATTTACGGGAAAAAATTTTTAACAGTGAAGTTACAATATAAACAATATAGCTAGACTCGTAAACTGCCAATTACAAATAATATAATCTCGAGCAAGATCATGGGGCAAAACAACAAGACTTCAATAATTACTACATTCTCATAAAAATCTACAGTTTCTCAAATTTGTCGCTCTAGTTCACAAATACGGTACCGGTAGTTATACATTAGAATTCGAGAAAAAAAGAGCTGTAATTCGTAATATGATATCATCAAAACAAACTTTTAAGCAATCTTAAACCACACGCTGACAAGCTTGATAATAAATGAGCACGATAATAACTAGAGCAAACGTGGCAAGAACAATTCAAGAAAGCAACTCATTATTATTATGATTATTGTGACAAAGGAAAGCAACAAGCACGACACTTCAAAACTTTTTATGAAAAGAGTAGGTATCAGCAGTTTGCTGAGTTTCAAATCATGCGAGCCGACATCGCTACAAGCGCTCCAATCTACGGAAAGTAATGGCATATAACTGCGACTAAGTTACTGTTGAGGCGTAGGCCTGGACAAATTTAAGGTTTTTTTTTTTTGCCAATTACGGCGCTACTAAAAGTTTGCAGTTTTTATTATAAGAGTCTAATAAAAAAAAAAAACTTCAGAGAAATTAATGAAAAAGTTATTGCATGTTTCACGCTGATTCGAGTGAAGTGCATTATCGCTTATTATTATCTTGGCTCTATGTAGTATGTTTGGTTTTATATTTAAACAATTCTAGGGGTACCTTCTTGGTTTTGAAACAAAAGTGTATTTTTTGAACCACTCTAATGTTCACTGTTTAGCAGCCTAATAGAAGGAGTGCTACCAGCTACGTATTACAGACGTTCAGAGTACACAAAAGAAAGCAAAAAAAACTGAAGAACTTTGAAACACAACACAATTAGAAATCAACAAACTTGTCACGGCATAAATTGCAATTAAACATGATGACTGATTAATAAAGCTACCAGTAGCCTATCAATATCAGATCTAAAAACACTGTTTTATCAGTTATGCATTTTTAAGCGCAAACACTGAACTACCAGTAGCCTATAGTCAGAGCTCCTTTCAAAATTCAAAATTGGAGAAAACAGGGCGAAATTTCCCAATGGTACCGTAAATAAAAATTTGCCCAAAACTTTTACATTACTTTAATTTAGACAAATTTTGCATTAAAAAAATGGTAACTTTTGAAACTATACTGGTAAGCTAAGCCTCGGTTTGAACAAAAATTGGCGACTGTTGATATTAAATTCAACATGTTAAGGTAAGCATACTAGGCTTACCGATGTCAGTTACCGCCTATACTGGTGACTATAGGCTACATAAAACGCAGTCTTTCGTATGGCGGTGTTTGGAGAATAACACTTGCACTCTTGCAGATCTTGTTACGAACAGCGAATGCTAGAAACCGCGTGAACAAAGGGCCAGGAATGTTAAAAACGGGGTTGATCTTTTAAGTCACAGCCAGTTAACCACTGTCCTGACATTAATGCATTTTTCAATCTAAATCTAGACAAAACATACCTACACATACGAACACGAAATGTCAATGAACAGTGAACACCACCAACTCCAGTAATTACTCAAGAATAGTCACTGATTTTTTGCTTTTCTATGCTTTGTCAAACACAGTGCAATTCACTACTGCAGCTTAGTCGACTCGGCAGCCAGGAGAAAACAGCGGTGAAAAAACGTTATACAAAGCCAAGATAGACATACTGTAACAGTATCATACGTGGATGATCGGGACCAATGAAACGCTCGATGATGTGAGAAGCCTTTCCAACGCCTTTTGAATCTTCTATTGCAACCGCATGCGGATGATTTTGATTCTTAGCCAATTCATAGAACACTATCAAAAGCTCGGCATCTAAATCATGTAGCTAAGAAACTTTTGCATTATATGAAACTCGCTGATTTCGGCATCGGTTTCAAAAAATTTACGAGATTTTTGTATTAACACCTCCCAATGTTGCTTGGATTGCTGTATCTGCTTGTCGCCAATCTTTTCTTTCCGTTGTAATTCTTTGATAAGCTAAAACAAACATGACATTTTTAAAGATATCAAAATCACATTAATTATTTTGCTTATTGTCGAACAAGCTAACTTGATATTCGACAAGGTATACAAAGACCTGTACAAGAAGCCAAAGTGTATGAGCTATAACATAATTCAATACATGGAATTAAATTTCTTGCATTTTAAATGCAGTCTTTGCAGTTATTAAACTTCTATTTTGAACTTCAGCTGTATGATCGCATTCATGTGGCATCATAGTCTTCCTAAGCAAGAAATGAATAGCGTCATTTTGTCTTCGGTAAAATCACGTAGGATACTTCATAGCAAGACCATAGTCTTGATACTGGTGGACTGTGGCCCAGTTCAATTTAAACCCTCTAAACATAAAAATGGCAGCTAGTGTCAGTTTGGCAAGCACATGACTGATACCGACAACTGATTTATGTAAAGATTTTTTGATCAAGCATACTTTGTTTGGCACGTTAATTGTTAAACAAGAACACCCGAAACCTAGAGCTTCACAATAACAAACGTTTAGTTGCAAAATACAGAGAAGTAGACTTGCCATGCCGTAAGCAGTTCCCTGAAGTTCTTTGTGTGCAGTTCAAGAGTAAGAAACTGAAAAACTGCAATTAAATACTCATAGTGGCTCATAAACGGTTAGCATTGCTTCTTGGAGTGGTTCGATATTTTACAGTTAGAACTGCGAAACAATAACACATCACAGCCAACTAATCAAAACTGATGTTGTAAGTGCAAAATGATACTAAATAATGCAAACCTCTGAGTATCATTTTTGCATTAGTGATTTGTGGTAAAAGTATATATCAGTTATTTGAAATTAATCAATCTACTTTATCAAGACTCTAAGGTGGAAATAAAAAGAATTTTGACAACTGTAGATTACCAATAGCATAACGTTTTTTCCTTTCTTGCCATCCAGCAGCATTAGTGCTGTACGTTTTGTTATCAAAGTAGCAGCTACAAGCAAGGAGAAATAAATTGGAAATATTCAAAAGCATACAAAGCAACATTGATCATTCTCGCAACTGAAAAATGTTGAATGCTATTACTCATACAAGAATTGATTTTTGATGTCTGAATCATACTATAAACCTTCTTCGTGTAGAAAATTAAAACTTATTGAACTTTGCTTTCATTTCTCCTTCAATGAGAGGAAGATCTTCAACAGCTATGCCAGAATCTAAGCAGATATGATTTGATACTCGTGAAAGTAATTTTTTCTATTGATGAGTAAGGACGGCAGTACAGTATATGATATGCAAGTACAGTACTCTTTATCAGTCTGCTGAAGTATCCTTAACCAGAGGTGGAGTCGAGGACACAAGGCTCGAGGCCAAGACCAAAGCCAAGGACACAAAAAAAATCCGAGGCCAAGCCAAGGACAGCCTTTCCGAGGACAGACACTCTCGAGGCCAAGGACAGGAATGCTCGAGGCCAAGGCCAAGGACCAAGGACACAAGCGCAAGTGCTCTCCAAAAAAAAAAAAAAAAAGGTCTTCACAAAAATTTTTCAAGCGATCTCCACAAAAAAACGTTTTCTAAAATATTTTTCAACCGCTCCACAAAAGTTTAACAATTCAAAAAATACTGCTGTCCTCGAGCCGAGGACAGGCCAATTTTCGAGGACTCGAGGTCTCGAGGCCAAGGCCAAGGACTTGACCTTCGAGGCCAAGGCCAAGGACTTCAAAATCTGTCCTCGAGGACGTCCTCGAGGCCAAGGACGTCCTCGAGGACTCCACCTCTGTCCTTAACGTACGTCATGCTTGAGCAATACAGTTAAATTTCTGACGCACTGGAACACAGTGCGCACATTGTAAACCTTAAAAAAGGCAGTATGGTATGCAATTACAATCTGCTCCAACTTTTAGGTAAAAGTACAGTATGTAGGTATTATACCGTAAACTTGGATGGATTTGGACAGCAGGGTGAATTTGAACAGATTTTGATTAACAGTTAAGGAAATACTAAAAATTGAAGCAAATGTTTAATTAGCAAAGTGGGTGCATGGTAAACAATCTGAAGCTGTTTTAACAAAATATAAAATTTCACAAAAATTTCTCTAAAAAAAAAATTCTCGCTATAGTCCAAATTCACTCTGGTTTATGATATGATTTAAACGTAGAATTTTGATACCAGTACGTTACGCTGTTACGGTAGGCTATAATTAAATTCGCGAAGTAAATAGTACGTAAATTATGAACTTATCATAATGTAGTGCCATTCTTGTTGATGAGAACTAAAACATATTAAGCTAGATATTTACCAAAACTGCTAAGATATAACACTTTCAAATTTTCAAAAGGATGCTTGGGTTCATTTTACAAGATTTTTTCAAAGGAAAAGTGCATAGCTGATTGTCCATATCAGCGTTTAGTACCAGTGCTACAAAAGGGTTGGTTTGAGCAATAAGTTATATATCATTTCTGAAATAAGAAATGATCATAATGTGAGAAGCCTTACCTTATTCCCTGTGGGACTTTTTTATTCCCTGTGGGCGTAACCAGAACAACGTTACTGCAACAGTTTAAACGAACAGAAGATTACAGAGCCAAACAGTTCTGTTTTGTCTAAAGTGCTGTCTCATCAGCTAGCCTCAGAGCTGCATAGAGTAGAACTATACCAACCTTATCAGCCATATGCTAAGGATTAAACAGCCACTTCAGTAATTTCAACAGTAAGCGATGTTATTTTTGTAGCTAATTTCAATATTAAAGACACATGAACTGCATGATAAGTAATCAAGAATAGTAGGCAAGTATTTTTCTGGATTATCTAAGCTATTTTTGACTGACCACGAATTTTATGTGTTCAACAAACATTGTCTGGCGAGAGCTAAGTTTTATGAATACAGGTATCTAAAAACCCCAAATAAACTTTATGACACTAGAAATTACTAGTTAAATATGAATTTCACAAACACAATTTTTTTTGTCAGGCCGGGATCACACGACCAAGTTTTTGCACAATTTTTTGGCATCAATCGTGTAAAATGTCGTGCAAGTCCATGACATAGTATTGCGGGCACCTGTCATCAGTTATATTGCACAGCCTGTGTGAGAATGAAAATCAGTGTCTAGAAAGTCTTGCTAAGTTCTTGCAGGAAAATAGAACCGAGATATATTTTGTCAGAAAGTTTTCTAAAAGCTGCCATTCTCTACAAAGAAAACTGAGCTTTTAGATGTGCCTTTGAAAATTGTGAGCCGCAGAATACAAAAATTGTTGCTAAAGTCAACGCAAAAAACGAATGCGTCACAATTATCAAGCAAAAATGCTGTATAAAATTTCGCACTTTTAATTTAATCAACAATGACATAATATAACATTGTGCCTGTTTTTTTCTCGTATTTCTTTAAAGACCTAAATGTGTTGCCTGCTATTTTGTTCATGATCGCATATCGATTACCCAATTCTTCCTACTTCGAACTTGTGCTTGGCCTTTTCCAAAATGATTCTGAAAAGTTATTAACCATAACTGCAGTATAGCGATCAACATGCCGTCGTGCACAACTCATGAAATTGAAGTTTTGATTAGCAAAACCAAAGAAAGGCAGTGCTTCTGGAACACATATAATTCTGAGTACAAGAATAGAGCAAAAATATCAGATTCTTGAAAGAAACTTTTGGAAGTTTTAGATGGAGATCAAATGGAGGTACGCCTTTGCTGACTATTTAGTAATACAAATAATTAAATGTAATTAAAGTTTAATAAGTATTCAATGTGTGATCGGGCTTTAATCAAAATATTAAAAATTTCCATCTGATCGGAAAAAACCATCCGGCCCAGCTTTCGCTGGAGCCAATATTATGCAATTAGTGATACATTTTTGATGATTTAATATTTTTTTAGTAAACACTCGACATGTTCGCTGGCAAAAGAGCCTGTTGCATTTTTAAGCAGTTAAGATAAATTTCAGTAGATACCGGTAATTTTCAGCTATTTCATGCTGATTTTGTAAGAAACCAAACAAAACCGCTCCTATTCAGCTATTCTTATTTAATAATAAAAAAGCTTCAATTTACCCTGATGTCCAATTACTGAGCCCTTTGTAACCGCAAGTACTCGAAAAAGCATACCTGGTTTAAAATTACTTGATCAATCATGCAGTGTTATGCAAATTTTATTGACCTAATAGATAACATTGCATGAATAATGCTACGTTATACGCTAAGGAGCAGAGGTGGAGTCCTCGAGGACGTCCTTGGCCTCGAGGACGTCCTCGAGGACAGATTTTGAAGTCCTTGGCCTTGGCCTCGAAGGTCAAGTCCTTGGCCTTGGCCTCGAGGCCTCAAGTCCTCGAAAATTGGCCTGTCCTCGGCTCGAGGACAGCACGATTTTTTGGAATGTTAAAATTTTGTGGAGCGGTTGAAAAATTTTTTGGAAAACGTTTTTTAGTGGAGATCGCTTGAAAAATTTTTGTGAAGACCTTTTTTTTTTTTTGTTGGAGAGCACTTGAGCTTTGTGTCCTTGGTCCTTGGCCTTGGCCTCGAGCATTCCTGTCCTTGGCCTCGAGAGTGTCTGTCCTCGGATAGGCTGTCCTTGGCCTTGGCCTTGGCCTCGAGCCTTGTGTCCTCGACTCCACCTCTGCTAAGGAGTCCCACTCAAACAAACTTATTTTGACATTTTCCATCTATATATTCATTTCATTGCAGGTCAAAAAAAATTTCATAGCCTGCGCACGCAATTTGCGACAGAACTCATAAAGCTATAATATAATTGTATAGCTGCAGCTTTTTGCTTTTGTGAATGTGCTCGTATCATTTGGGCAAACGAGAAATAACAATAAATTGCCTGCCAAAGCGCATAGTATTACTATCGCCACTGCAAATTTCAAGAAAATTCCTTAACTACGACGTAATGCGAAAAAAATACTTGTAATAGCTTCGGCAATTTGTTTGCCGAAAAACCCAAACGTTTCTGTCTGGCAAGAAACTGTGCAAGAAAAAAGCGACTAGATGTGACAGCTCCAAAAACATTGATGCAAGAAAATTGTACAAAATGTTGATTGTGTGATCCAGGCCTTAAAAAAAACTATTATAATGCAGTGTTCACATAAGCAATTACCCTTTTCAAAACATTTTGCTAAAAGTATGTTAAGCATCATCAGTTAAAATGCAATCTGGGCTAATTTGAAAAGTAGGCTAGCGTAGATTTACTTTTAGTTGATAATACAAAAAGTTGTGTCTACAAAACACCTTTAAATGATAGGCTACGGGTAACTGCTAACGTGTTGGCTGATATGTTGTGTTTAGACAACTGTACTTATACAATGTTTTACAAAAACTCTTAAGAAAATTACACTAGGTACACCTTACCTTTAATAGCTGCAATTACATCTGAAGACAAACCAAACATTTGAGCAAGAATAGCTAAGCGAGGAATATTTTACACAACTAGATTACCCGAAGCTGCAAAAAAACAACAACTAGCATTTGTTTCAACTTCATGCAAGAGCTGAGAGAAACAACTTTTGCACCACCTCTGACCTAGGCTATCTCACATGTTTCATTCCAGGTTAACGTTGGAGGTGGGCAGTGCCAGTCATAAAATCAATGCCCAAAGTGCAACTAGGTCTACTCTAAAATTCTTACACCACAAGGATTTCTGCAAGTCCCCCTAAATAATTGCGCTCACAAGCACAAAGGTGAAGTTTTGAAAAATACAGTAGCATAATTGTAATAAACTAACTGCTCAAACTGCATTATGGTATGAAACCATTATTCAAAACAAATTACGCACACTACCAATTCAGAATTAGCAAACAAAGTAGACCAATTTTTTTGGTGAAAACAATTTCAGAAGAATATGAGGCTCCATATTTATTTCAAAGTTAAGAACAAGCTAAAAACAATGCCAGCAACAGCATGAAAAAAGTATTAATTTGTTCTTGTTGTAGCACATATTTATCCTCCTGTCACCAAACAGCACAAGACACTAACTTATAGGACGATCCACACACTTTTCATTACAACGACTACTTCGTGATTGGAGGAATTCGCACTTGCTAAGGAGTTTCCGGTGATCCAATGTTCTTGTGGATTTTTTCGAATTCTTGTCCACTGAATTTGCTGCTTGCTCGAAGCCACCAAGCAGAGATAATCATCGTAAAGCGTCTTATCTAAGGACGCATTAACATGACCAGGGTGCGTGTTGAATCCAGATCATTCGATCGGGTTCGTCGTAAAAATTACGCCATTACCCTCTTGGCTCCGCTGCCGACAAAATTAAAAAATGACCCAGTAGCAATTGCATTTGCAAGCAATAGGCTACCAAACGAAGTTTGGTATAGACTAAAATAGCGCTATTCTGAGCATTGCTTGGAGAGTTATTAGATTCTCAAAATTCAATTTACTAGGCTAAAGAAAATTTCTTTTTTTTCAGCACAACTGTTTTGCTTGCTACAGTACAATAAAATGCTTTGAACTTAGCAGGTACATTATCAATCAAATTTTCTTAGCCAGCACAAATCTTGTAATTTTACAATAAACATGAAAAACAAAAACATTACAATCTGAAAATGCAGGCAGAAATTGTTACCTGCAATTAACAGCAAATGATAAGTCATGGTTTTATACGATAGCCTATTCTGTATGACGTACAGTAATTTAAGATTCTGTGGTGTGTACCGCACCAGCAGTCAGTGAAAGTGACTATCAATATGCAGTCTTCAAAGTCAACTGACGCAGTCAGTAATTCTAAACAAATAGGCCTAGCCTTCAAAATACTGTAGAACTTAAGCTATTCAAGAACATTTATTAAAAAGGTTAAAACTTTAGGGGATCTGGGAGCATACACTACAGCGCTTCCCCAGACCACCTAGCTGAGCTATATCTGCCATCACTCTAATATACTGTGATATCCCCTGTTTTTATTCACACCATTAGAGTGCAGGTTATTTGGCGTTCACAAGAACTTTAGATTAGCAATAGCAAAAAGTACCTTGAGTAGCCTAAGCTACTGGTAAATTATAACTCACTCAAACCTGAAAACAGCAACTGATTTCTGCTTGAGTGACACCTTTTCGATAGTGGTTACGCTTAATACAATAGGCATATCCGTACGGTAGCCAGTAGCCTTGCCACAAAGTGAATTCGTCACAGTGATTTCGGCTTTTCACTACGTAATTTCGCTTCAGACCGCATTCTATTTAGTAAAAGACAAAAGTTTGAATAAAAGCAAATGTTATGCTTCATTGATTTCTTTTATCTTAAAAAAAAAAAAAGATTATATCTGCACCAGAAGTGGAGTCGAGGACACAAGGCTCGAGGCCAAGGCCAAGGACACAAAAAAAATCCGAGGCCAAGGACAGCCTTTCCGAGGACAGAACCTCTCGAGGCCAAGGCCAAGGACCAAGGACACAGGCGCAAGCGTTCTCCGAAAAAAAGTCTTCAAATTTTTTTTCAGGCGATCTTCAATTCCTTGGCGTACCCAGAATTTTTGATTGGGGAGGCCTAAATCACAAATCACATATAATGACGTCATAAAAATTGTTCCAAAGAGAAAGTACTCGTGGGACAAAGCTTTCGTAGGATGGAAGATCCGAAATTGTTGCTGCCTGTTAGCACGTAACCAGGATTTTGCAAAGGAAGAGGGCTTAAACTAATAGTTGAAAAATGCAAACATCTAACTTTGGGAACGTGTTGAGAAAGCTAGTGTAACTCAAATGTATCACAGACGAGGGTTTGAGAGCGGGGCCCCCAGCCGCCGGAGGCTTTGGGGGTCTGGGGGCAAAGCCTCCAGCCGTTGAGCAATTTTTTGTAATTTTTTAGTGAAAAAAAAGCTATTTTAATGCCATTGGATCCATTTCGCAAGTGTTCAGAGCAATTTGAAAGCACTAGATTTTCGACATTTGAAAGCCAATCGAAAAAATCAAATTGTTTAATCCTTCTTTTACTTGCAATTTAAGTCCAACACGTTTAACATCTTGCATTTTGGAGTTTAATTTTAAATGTGCGTGATTTGGTCCAGGTAGGGGGAAGTAAGGTGCATTGTCTCTGGCTACATTTTAGCAGTAAATACTGTAATAATTTACTCGAAGATTTTCCTTAGAGATTTTTGTTTTGTCATGAAAATAACCAGTTATAGGAGTACAAGTTCGCCAGGAAGCCCAGGCCCCCTCAATTGAAGTTCAATGATTCGTTCAATCAGCATTTTCCATGGCTAATTTTTTTAAAGTATTTTGTGCGTAAAACCGGCGAGGTTGGAGGTGAATTAATGAATTATTTTTGAAAAATGGTACAATAGATGCTTACGTATACTAACCATGTTATTGCCGGGTTGGATTTATATTGCGCTAGACCCCTGTCACTTTGGAGATTTTCGCAACATCTTTCTGCCAAATATAGTTGAAGACCAAAAAAAATCTTACGATTTCAGCTCGGGCCCCTAGCTGGTACTGCGTCATATTGTGGTAAATACGGCCCTGATTAATGCATTGCGTTCACAAAAAGGTTAGATGTGGACCTGAAATAGCAACTTTTAGGACAAAAACTCTCCATTTTCTCCGAACTATACGTTTAAATTGGCTGGCAAAAATTGAATTGAGGGGGACCAGGCGCTATTGGTTTTCAATATTGTTAATTAGTTATACTGTTGTCAGCGAAAAATGCTAAAAAGAAACTGAAACTGAAAAAACAATACGCTATTTTGTCACATTTTTGTCATTGGTGAAATTTCAATTGGGGGGGGGCTGCCCTCCTTCCCTTGCATACGCCTATGCTCCTAGTGAGGAAAACAAAAAAGCCGTTCGCAAATTTTCCGCGAGGTTTCTGTCGTTTTCCAACGAAATTTTAACTGTTCAAAAAATACTGCTGTCCTCGAGCCGAGGACAGGCCAATTTTCGAGGACTTGAGGCTTTGAGGCCAAGGCCAAGGACTTGACCTTCGAGGCCAAGGCCAAGGACTTCAAAATGTGTCCTCGAGGATGTTCTCGAGGCCAAGAACGTCCTCGAGGACTCCACCTCTGATCTGTACATCACTTTGCGAAAACGATTTAGGTTCAACCTGTGTTCCTTCTAACATTCGAAATAAGCAAAACTGCCACAATGAAAATTTTAACAGAAATTTCGAAAAAAACTTGTTGCTACTCACAATAAATTTTCAATTAGAATGATGGCCAGGCTCTCACCAAAATAATTTAATTTATGGCAACTCAGTAACTTATACGTGTTAGTGTGTAGTAATGTTTTGCATTATTTCCACCGCTTACAGTCATATCTGACGTCGTAAGCCAACTTCAATATAATGCTGAAGAAGAACCTCCTAAGCTGAAGGATTGGGTATCTATTGCGGATGGAGTTTGCAGAAAGACGTGTCGCAAAAATCCCGATAGCTAGTAAGATAGGGAGTTGACCAAAGTTAACTGGTACCAAGTTTGCAGATGGCGAAACATGCTTGCTTATCACATGGAGTTTTGAATTATTTTTGTGTCAAGTAAAGCCATACTTTTGCTGTGCTTTCGCTTTCCATTAAAGCCTTAATTTTTTTCAGCCTGTTGCCATTTTTGGCCAATATACTTAAATCAAAAACCTTTCATTATATTCACTGTAATACGCCGAAGCGTGTAACGAGTTGGCAGGGCCCATTTCCGCGTCATTGCGCCCGTCAACACAGTTTCTTTCGAAGAAATGTCACAGCGGTGGCTAGCCGTTGGCAACACTGTGTCCAATTTGACCGGCCCGAGATTTGAACCTCAGACCTCCTGCTTCAGAGACGAACGCGTTAGCGCTCGACTAACTGGCCAGTGAAATCACTTTCCACCGGATGGTCAGCAATATGTCTCAATGGCAGCTTTATGTAGAATATTAATAGTTTAGTTATTTTTTTCCCAACAAATCGACATATGAAGTTTTGCAATTTACACAATTCATAATTTAGACATGTCTCACATAAATCCATAAAACAAATTGACTGTTATTAACAGAGGTGGAGTCGAGGACACAAGGCTTGAGGCCAAGGCCAAGGACACAAAAAAAGTCCTAGGCCAAGGCCAGGGACAGGAATGCTCGAGTCCAAGGACCAAGGACACAAGCGCATGTGTTCTCCGAAAAAAAAGTCTTCTTCAAAAAATTTTTCAGGCGATCTCCAAAAACAAGGGTCTTCAAAATTTTTTTCACGCAATCTTTAAAGTTTTAACACTTCAAAAAATACTGCTGTCCTCGAGCGAGGATAGGGCAATTTTTGAGGACTTGAGGCTTTGAGGCCAAGGCAAAGGACTTGACCTTCAAGGCCAAGGCCAAGGACATCAAAATGCGTCCTTGAGGACTCCTCCTCTGATTATTAAATCGAATCTGTAAGCCAGATAATGGGTTGTTTTTAAAACAATCTTGGCTACATTTTATTCATACCGTAGACTCTTTATTAGTAGACTGGAAACTGACAGTTTTATCTTTTTTTATTTACGGTTCATTTATTGTTCTTGGAATTTGCCGATTCGTCGAATCAGCATGACTTTTTTCTTTCTCGGTTCACATGTTCTACAAATATGTGTAATCAAATCGGTCGAATACACGTGACCACAAAAAACCTTCGCAAATACTAGACCAACTTTTATTTCTTCAATGCTCTCTTCTTTTTCTCCGCGCGTCTGTTTTTAGTCTACTAAATAAGGATAAACTCCATGGATGGTCAAATAAACTCCATCATAAATCAGTCTCACAAATAGCCAGAGTTAATTTTTTGTTTTGTTAAGTTTTTTTTAGCCAATTTTATGGCTTATAGATAATTCATTGATTTATTTGGCTGTTCGTAAGCCACTAATCACGTATCACCAAAAGTTTGGTCAAATTTTTGGCTCACAAAATCACATACAAAAATGGCTATTATAAAGCCGACTGTAACTTGTATGCCACACAATGGCTTCTTTTTGAAACAATTTTGGCTAGATTTAAGCCAAACAAACGCAAGCATCAATTTGCGTTATAAACAGCCAGGAATTGGCTAAACAAACAACCATTGGCTACACGTATGTCGATGGCTTAAAGATAGCCACGAAACAACTGCAGTGGCTTAATTTTAGCCATTATTTTTATAAGCCAAAAAGCTGACTTAAAATTGGCTATATTTAAGCCAATCAAATATTTGCATAAATTTGTCTTATACGTAGCCATTTTTTGGCTGAAAAGAAGTCATTGGCTACATATAAGCTATCTGCTGAAAGATAGCCAGTAAATGACTTCAATGGCTAAATCCAAGCCATTATTTTTTCCTGCGTATATATATATATAATTAACACGCTTATGGCTGAAAGTTATTTCATTCAGCCATAAAGACAAAAACTTTCAGCCATAAGCGTGTGATTGAACAGCTCTGGACCTTTTAGGAACATTGAGCACTCTTCTGGTTATGCCAGCAACACAAGTTTGTTATATTTCTATACATATAGCAACATAGCAAGCACATATAGAAAACGAAAGATCATTGCGATTGTTATGTTACATCATTCTTAGTTGCTATGTTGCCTTGGTCAGGAGGCAGCGAAAGGACATTTCTGTCTTCAGATCAAGCAGCTACCTGCCACTAGGGTGGTTCAAAAATTTTTTTTCCTATATATTTTTCTCCAAGGGGCTCAATAGTTGTGGTTGGTGCAAAAATAACCCATATAAATTTTTTTGACTTTAATCAACGTTTAGGGGTTTAACATTTTGAATTTAATTTTTTTTTTTTGACTTCAACTTTAATTAACACCCATTTAACTCAAATTTTGAACAAAAACAGTTTTTCTTTAATTTATCGTAAAAATTTGATCAGATAACATAATAAAATGTTTTAAACTCTTATGAAAAATTATACCTTTGGCATTTTTTGGTCTTTACTTGAAGTTTCTATCTCAAGTGGTGAATAAGATATGGCAAATTTGTGATTTAGTGGGGTGCGCGTAGAATGTGGGGGGGGGGGGTGCACGACCCCTAAACGTTAATTAAAGTCAAAAAAATTTACAATGTTTTTTTTTTTTTCACCAAAGCACACCTTTCAAGCCTCTTGGAGAAAAAGATATCGGAAAAGAAGTTTTTTTGAACCACCTTACTGCCCACCTGTCTACTGCTCACGGTGGACGCTTCACACTGACCCTTTTAGTGCTAAACCTCCAGCAGGGAAGCTGTGAATACAAATTTTTGTAGTATTTGGTTTGATTTGGCTGGGAATAACACCTAATTCTACCGTTTCAATAGCAGACGCTTTATCCACACAAGCATTAAACAGTAAAATATCGCCAAAAAAAAAATTGGTTTTTGGCCTAATCATGAGCCAAAATGAATGTTATAGAAACTGAATTTTTTAATTTTATCAAAAACTTAAAACAACTTTTTTAATACCAGCTGCAGGTAATTTGGAAAAAGATATTAAAAATTTAGATTGAGAACACCGCGCCAATAACTCACCATTGTAGAAATTTTTATTCTGAAACAAGCTGTTTATGGCCCTATACTACAGCAATAAAAGAAGTTACGAACCTTCACGTTTCCGGAAATGATTAAACAAAAATTAATTTTGATTTTTCTCTTAACTAAGGTTTGATGGAGAACGTTTTAGGTTTAGGTGTTGATTCCTAAGATGTTCTAAATACAGTAATGAAATAAAATCACAGAAACAATTGAAACTAAACAAACAAACAAGCTAACAATTGAAACCAAACCATTGAAACTAAACCAAAATTTATCACTTTGATGCAATGAAACGACAACAAAAGAATGAAAAGTTTCTGAGAGTATTGTATTCTGACTTGGTTTTTGCAAAACTGAAACCACTACTCATTTCACACAACAAAACAAAAACAAAACATGCCGCAAAAAAGAAAGAGCTTTACTACAACAAATGGCTTCGTTTAAAGACTGCTCCAAATTTCATGTAAAAATTTTAGATTTTTATTTAAACAGTTATACCGGAAGTCACTTTATCTACTATGATACGTTTTCTAACGAACACCATAATTTTGCGTATCTCTTGGTCTTCGCTATTTCCTGGCATAGGCAACTCGGTAAAAAAATCATAATTTCAATTACAATCTCGCGCAATACTTTTGTAAATGTGGGTTATACGACGAATCATAAACTTTGATAAAAAGAAACTAGCCGCAATAAATAACTGCTTTTCTTGATTCAATCAAAAATAACTATCATTTTTGCAATGCAAACAAAAGCAACACAAATTGCGAAACTTTTAACAAAAACATTGGCGTGGTCAATTAACCACTCTTTCAAGCACACAAAGGTTTTTTTACATGAGTTCTACGTAATTGCAGTAAACTTTAAATGGGTGAAGCATCAATCCAATTCTGTTTTTAAAAAAACTAAAATTAAAAACAAAACCTGAAGATTTTTTTTCAGTTTGGAACTGCAATTTGAAATTACATTATTCAACAAATAGCTCAAAAAAACTCTCAGAAAGTTTTCGTCAACCCTGATTGCTATTCTTCCAATATTATGTTTTTTGTAAGGTTTGTTGCTTGTAAGAGTATTTTTTATATTCTCACTATTTTCTTCGCATTGTCTTGCTGTAATGTTGACTTTCACAAAAATATGCACAGTTGATTTGAATCCTAATTATTTTCTAAATATTAGGTTTAGTAATAAGGGGGCAATGGTTTTGGAAAAAGTTGCTCCCCATATTTCATTTATTGTTCAAAGTTTGATGTGGTTCAAGTAACACACAGCACATTTTGAAGCGTTAGAGCAACAATGTAATACTGCTGGGTTATATAAGGTACCTGAAGGAAATAAAGACCAGCAGGTAATAAGGCTTAATGCCCAGATCTCCGAAGTTAACAGGACTTTTTTTTTTAGGCAAAACATGTTCAAAATAAATCCAATCCGAAATAAATTGAGATTAATCCATGCAAAAATGAAATCGCTAGAGCAAATTGAAATTTTCAAGTCCATTTTTAGCATATTGATGTAAAAATTGTGACTTACCCATGTTCAAAATTTGAGGGCTTAAGCTAGTCAGTGGACAATTTTTTTGAATGAGGCATCAAAATATTTCTTTATATTTCGTTTAAACAAATTTAGATGCTAGTGAAAAATGTAATGTTAGTTTTATGAGTTGGGTAACGTAATGCTAGGCTTCGCAGCTCCTAAGGCCCAAGCAAGATTTTTTAGTCATTTGTAACATCATGATACACAAAAATCGTCGAGTGTTTGTTATAAATTGTTATCAAATTGTGTAATTGAAATCATCTGGCTTCCAAAATTTGAGCATAGTTTATTGACCTCAGCTATGCTGTTTTTAGGGGGTCTTTATCAGAGATAGAACAGGTCAAGATTTTCTTAACCCGACGCGACCGGTAAATTTCAAAATCTACGCAGGTTGACCGGCCGGTCGACAGGTTTTTGACCGATCCGGTCAACCGTTTTTTGTGACAGAAAGTTCTTTGTTCACTGTTCAATGCATCAAACAAAAAATGTTCCAAAGGGGGCGGGGGGGGGGGGGGGGGGGCAAGGATGAGGTGTTAAAATTTCTTACTCCAGACGGGAGTCTCAGAAAAAAACGCAAAAGTTTTTGCAAAAATAACTCATTAGGTTAAATTTCGGTTTTAAAGACCTGTTTTGAGCTTCGCAAAACGTTTACAAAATAATCATAAATATTCATGCCCCAGCAGTTTGTAGAAATGCTACTTCAGAACAAGCCATGACTGGTTAGATGTAGAAAAATACGAGATATGTCTTTCTTGCCTAGTGTAGAGTGTGGTATATTTAAGTTAAAAAAAGTTTTTCAAAGCGGCAAGATCATAGTATGCTCACTAAAAAATTTGAAATCTGCACCACTTCTACTCTCAAGCTAATTAAAATGATGCTAAAATGCCAGGTAGCGTAAGCCTTTTTTACATGCATGATTTATTGTTATTTGATTACGCAATTTTAACTTATATTTTGCACTTTTTTGGTTTGCACCGAGACCCAAAGGGGCGGGGCATGGCACATTGCCTCCCCCTAAAAACGCCCCTGGATGTGCATGTCTTCAGGTATGGCTCCACCAGTGCAAATTTGAAATTTTTACCGCAAACTTTGATATTATTTTAAAATTCACACGGGTGGAGACAACATGCATTAATTTCTTTCAGTGAGAATTTTGAAACTATCACCGTGCGCACGAAAATTTATACCGTGCGTCAAACAATTAACACTGAAAATTCTCACCGGCCAGATATTCTCACTGAGTGTTAATTTTGGTGGAGACGGCGGTATTAATTTCATTTTCAGTATTAATTTTAATTTTGCCATTAATTTGGGTGATAATTTCAGTAAGAAAATATGAAAAAGTTTTCACATTCTCTCACAGAAATATTTACTGAAATTTGTTCATAAAAACCTCATCAACGCCTACATAATCAATATTGCATAATATCACATTTCACTGGCATTGCGTTAACCCTATCAAAAACTAGGAAAGAGAATGTAATGCGCATCCATTGATTGTACAGTAGTTCCACTAGAAATGTTTAGCGAGGCCTGAGCAAGTTTTTAGCCCATTTTTCAATTGAGTAACTTGCCGCTGTCGTTGTTGCTACCGTATTGGCCCAGGGCAAACATGGTGAAGCAGTACTTTGCCTGAAACAGCGAGCAAAACCATGCCAAAAAGCCTTTATAATTGTAAAACAAAGCGGTAGCCGAATGTGTTTACCATTCAAAGCACCTACAACGTGAGGCAACTTCCATCAATCTTCAAACTGGTGTCACATTGCAAGCCAATCACCCCGTGATGATGGTGTGTTAACATGTTTAGCAACAAGTGCATCGTAAATAGGTTTGCATTTTTCCGGTATTACAGTATTTTTGAAACTGTTTGTGGTTCAATGCGGTATTGCAAACTAAGGAAGATTTGAGATTCTCCTGTAGCAAGATGGCGCAAAGTGAGCGAAAGCCGCTGCTCAGAGCGAATGGGCTCTTTGTATCTAGTGATAACTTAGTTATGTGAAGAGCGACCCAACAAAGCAAGTGCTTCTTTTGATCGGGTGTCATCTACATATACCTAAAGTACACCTCTCTGTCACCCAAGGCTAACTCTCGTACCATACATTGTAGCTACCTTCTTCGTCTCTTTTCTTCAAAAAATCTCTTACCCATTTTGTGTGCCTTTGTTTGCTTTTCTTCAACGAAAAGGCTACGAGTACTAAGCATTCGTCGTCGCTACTAGAAGAGCTCAAGCTGCTTCGAGAGAACTTTCAAAAAGGATTTCGAACGAATTTTATTTCACCATTCAGGAACAACACATTATAATCAAACAATAACTCCCACTGCCCATTCAGTATTAATTCGAAAAGCGTGCCTAGTCTCCACCAGTGCAAATTTTTCCAAAATTAACACTGAGTTTTGTGGTGATAATTTTGAATTCTCACTGGTGGAGCAAAGGTACTCTGGTAAGATTTGCTCAGTAAAAAATTTTGTCTCGACCGGAGTTAATTTGAACAAAAAAAATTTTCACCGAAAAAATTAATACCGTTAGTGAGGATTTCATACTCACACTGGTGGAGCCATAGCTTTAATGGTCACAGCATATTATTCACAGCTTGAAACCATTCAACAAGTGTTTTCAAAAGGTGTGGTTTGTTAATACTGTTTTTTTTTTTTTTTTTCTTCAAAAAGTTTCATTTATAATAAAATATATATGTACAGTATATTTCGGTTGGTGCTTAAATGTCTTTTAATTGCAAGAAAGGAGAATTTGATCGGTGTTTCAACCGGCTTGACCGGCAGGTCGAAGAATCTCGACCCGACCGGAAACCCGACCGGCCGGTCGACCCAATTGGTTTCCATCTCTGGTTTTCACTGCTACCCTGTAATTTAGTGACAAAATACTCGTTTTAAATTTAGGCTTAACGACTTTACGGAGATTTGTACTGAACTTTTTGGGCTTCCCTATTATTTTTTCAACTTATACTTGACACAATACAAGCTTTACGTATTAACCGTTGCTTTATCATAGTTTTGCAGTGGTGGGCCTTATTACAAGCATATGCAGGTAATAAGGCCCCGAAAAAATTTTTTTCAAAGTGATATCACGATAAACTGTAAAACCATGGCGTTACCCAATTTTGACATAAGGTTACTATAGACCTAAGTTACTACGAAGCACAGTTTTATCCAAAACGGGCGAGTAGGTTTTTGCAGGCATCAAAAAGTGTGTTAGATGGGCCTTATTACCTGAAGGTACCTTACTTCTATAGCTTGTACTACAGTATATAAACAGCAGTTATATAGAATACATTTTATTTCTACTTGAGCGCCGTATTATTTATATTCAGTTTTTTTTTACTTCTGATAGATTTGGTATGTTCCTGTAACTATTTTTTCTCAAAAATTTTGAAGCTATATTGGTCGTTAGAATAGGGCCAGTTTTCAAACAATTTTAAATATATTTGAAATATTTTATTATAATAACAATAAGCCAAATAAGGAGTTCGACAATTTTGGTTCTAGTCGAAAACAGTTCATTATTTTTATTGCAAATATATCAAAAATGGCCAATTATTATTTTTGAAAATCACAAAAAAAATTTGATAGTGTTCCAGTCCAATGGTGTGATGTACACTAGAAGCCTTATTCCTCCTTGTGTTGTAAAAACTTTAAACAATTCCTTTTACATTGTCCTTGATTTTTATTAAAAACACACCCGCCATTCTTTATATCCAACACACAGCTGGCATTCACAAATTTAACAACATCATGCTAAAGCCTTTAAACAAGATTGTGCGTATGCGCCCATCGATGCCTCTGTTAATGTGGCCCTGCTGTGTTTTACAAAACATGTCTGCATTAAATAAAACTGCTGTGTGAAATTATTTTCGGTGTTGTTTTGCTTCAAAAACACAAAGGCGCACTCATCTTTACAAATTTCACGGCTTTTCACAGAAATAAACTTTAAAATATCTTCGCAAATTTTTGCGAATGGTTTCAGTCCACTTGCAGAAAATCACAAAAATTTTGCCAAAATTGACAAGATTTTCACAAAACAAAAAATGTTCGAGCAAATATTTCTTTAATTTCTGCTAAGAAAGCATAGCATTCCAAATCCTCTCATACTTTTTTCCAAGTCAGTTTTGCGAAGATTTTTGTTCGTACGAATTGCATAAGATGTGACCTCACATTGTAAAAAATCTTATTGTGTTTGGCGCAAGTTTTTTTTTTATTCTGGAAAAAAAACAGAACTTTATAGTTCTGAGGTCAGAAGAGAAAAACAAATATATTTATATATACATAGTAAAACAATAAAAGCAATAAGCATATTACACTTAGCAACATTAGTCGGTTGTTTTAACGTCATAGTTTGAGTTTTGTGTCAACTGTAAAACTAAAATTTATTTCATTCAAAATCAAAATGCATGTTGTAGTGAAAGATATATGACGCAAAAAGTATGCTGTCCCACTGTCTCCAGATATCGCTTTGCAATTTTAGTACAGCAGTACTTTTGCAAATTTGTCATTTCTTTACAAACTATGCAGAAGCAGCAAAGATCAGTTAATTGGTAAAGAGTTGAGTTATTAGTAATTAAAAGGTTAGACAACTGCACCCAGTTTGATTCTCCAATTGGTGAATTATTTTTCCTTATAACCTGGTACTTGACGCATTCTCTAACCCTAAGTTAAAGGCTCGGTTTGACTAAGAATTTCCAACAGAACCGTAAACGCTACCCTGCGGTGGTGTGGTCTGACAAACCCAAAGGCATAGTGCGTGATATATACGCATAGATGAACACACCTCACTACAATATTTAAGAGAAAAAAAGTTAAATGCAAAATTATTTATTTCAGTAAAATCGTGCACCATACTTTAAAAGCGGTATATTAGCACAAAAAAATGTTAGAAAAAAACGTGCTCTAACTTTTTCGAATAATTGCGTTAATTATTAATCGAGGCCATTAGCAAATGAAATACAATATAATGTTTTAGTATAGCTGCACAATCACAGAGATTGAAATTTAGCTATGCTGTACACTGTCTGTCGAAGTTTGACACTTTAAATTTAGTGATTCGTAAACTTGTGATTTATGATATTGTGCTCGGCAAATATTCTTGCGCATAGTGTTTACGTAAAAGACGTCATCACGTTACAGAAACTGCGCGAGTCGTCGGTTTCCTGCTAAGTTTATGATTTATGATTTATGATGGCAAAACAAGCAACAATCAAAAGCTTTCAAGCAATTTTATTTGCAATCAAATTGCAAATCCAATGCAATTTATAACAAGATACAGTTTTCTTTTGTACATTTATAAATAATTTTTTTACCGAAATAGACAAAGAACCATGCAAATACCTCCTTTCTTTTAAAACTTATAAGCGTTTGAATTTGGCTGCGTGAAAAAAAAACAGTATCCGCTGTTAGCATCAATTTTGAGCAGCTGTAGTATAAAGGTAAAACTGTCAAAAAAGTTATATCGTAGGGTTAAGGTTGAGGTTAAAGTTGGGGTTAAGATTGAGCTTACGATTTCATTGCATTTGACGAATTATGTAGCTACTCTAAATAATGTACATGTATCAAAATTCTAAACCAGTAAAACACCTATAAAATAATACCCGCTACATGCTATTTCGTCGTTAGGCTCTTCATTGAGGATGGGCAGTGAGAGTAAATCTATTCAAATAGAGTTCATAGATAATGAATAATGTAACTAAATAAAAACTAATTTAAACAAAAGTAGCTTGTATGCTTTTAGAAATGGAAATACCTCCATCTGATAATTTACCTCGGATTCTACAAATCGCAAAGCCACCGTTTGAAGTCTTACGATTAGTTTCTTTGCCAGAAAATAGTTTACTAATTATTTTAATCATGCGCCTCCACACATGAGAAGAATATATATACGGATTCAAAATGCTGTTCAAGGGAACCACAGTTAGCATTACAATTTGGAAGGGAATTATATACCTCAAATACTCTCCCAAGTTTTGAGCTGTTTCGGGATTGAGTGGAGCATTCCAAAGAACTAACGAAGCAATACACAACGGTATCCAACACATTATATCAGTCAATATAATAAATGAAATACGTTTCAGCATTCTCCGATTCCTAGCGGACCGGAAAGCACTTCTTTCATGGAAAAACATAGCGTTTCCACATTTTTCCCGACAGAGTTTCCAACACTTACAAGAATTTAAACAGAATTTATCAATCCCAAAAACTTTGAAAGGAATCACACTGTAGAAAATCAAAATCAAAACACTCACAATAAGATTATAAAGTAAAAAGGTTAATGTGAAATTATTAGCATCATGATAATAATCTCCACTATAAAGCAATAAATCGAGAGAGCAAGTATATTGATAATCGTAAATGCCAACTGTACTCCAACTTTCCGTTTCGAAATCCGCCCAACTCAAAGCGGAGGAAAACTTTTCCATAACCTCTTGAGTTGGATATTGTGCTACAGCCTGTAACACTGATATTGCTTCGGTCGCGTTTACAGTGAAACTTGGAATTGTATAATGATGCAAAACATCGGCAAAATACGGATATTCTATGAAAGAGTTTTTTTCGTATTTGTAATCTTTAGACAACCCGACTGTAAATGAAGTTTTGAAAGGTTCCAATGGTATTATAGGCAAGATAGCTACAACTAGCCATACAATCCAGGTCAAAGCTATTAACCTTATAACTGACTTTAAATGTTGTCTTTTGAAAGGCCTCGTAATACGAACTAAGCGATAAAAACTTATTATGAAAAGAGTCGTTATAGACACTTGACTTGATACAGCATTTATAATGGCAAGGGCATTGCAAAAACCATATTCACTGAAAAAAACACCAATATTAACCTTATGCCTTATTTCAAACGAAATTGCTGTCATATATAATCCCATCAACAAATCAGCCAACGACAAGTTTAGCACCAGCGTGTGGTAGATTTGAATTTCCTTGTTTTTGTTCTGAAATTTTCGCAAGCTAACGATTTTGTCGTATATCACAAGAATATTCCCAACAAGGGAAAGTAGCCCTAATACTAAAAAAATATACCATTGTGTAACTAAGGATGAGTTTAAAAAAGTTGAACTAGTAATGTTATCGCCACAATGCAAAGGAAAACGGAAAAGATAATCAATTGTGTCAGTAAATGAGCAGGATGAGTTTATGCAACCATCTTGAAGCTCGTAGTCTGAAAATGAGAAATCTTTACTGGTTTCTGCACATGAGTAGATGAACATTCTCCAGTTTACGTGATCTAATAGCTTTTCCACGTCTTTTCCATTTGAAATCTGAGTCGAAAGTTGATCAATGCTATTTTGCTGATCTTTTGTTGCGTTGGAGACGATCAAGTACGTAAAATTCTCAATTGGACATTCAGCATCAAGTGGAATCAAAGTGATATTGCTAGTATTGTGATTAATTTGATAAAATATTGATCCTTCATTTGCTAAGCTTAAGCTTAATCCTATCAGTACAACATTAAGACTTGAAATTGGAAGTAATTTGCCGTAAAAATAATCCATTTTGAGACGCAATATTTTCATATCTAAATACATTAGATTTAGCCAAAGCAAGTCGAAACCGTTTCGATCTTTTCAAGCTCATTAGCTGCGCGTAGACAGCTTTGTGATCTGGCTAGAAGTACGGTGAATTATTAAGTCAGTTAAAGTGTTTAAATTGGTTGGACTTGAAAACTTGGCAATTAATAGCAATGGCGTTACTGCATTATTTAGATGTACAGAAACAAAACGATATCTACATTGTTGAATGCAGACAATATGATTGCTTTAAGCGCAAATACTGCAATAGAGCGCGGAAATTTCAAGACTTTGTAATTTTTGGAATCATTTAATTTTTAATATTCTTAACTTTTTTGCTTTGTAGTTGACAGTAGAAGAAGCTATATGGTGCCGTATGTTGAAAAAGCAATGAAGTTACGAGATTTTATTTTTTGATGTTCTACACTTCAAAAATATTTTCAGAAATTGAATTTTTGCAAATAATATTTTGTTGCTATTTATATTTCAGATTTTTCCTATTGAGCATTTTTTAATAAAAAATTTAAACATCTAAGAACAAACTGTAATAATTATGTTGTTTTTTCGAAATTCTTGAACACAGAAGAGGACAATATTTTTTTTTTTTGAGAAACAATCTATAAATAGCTTTTCCATTAGAGCTAAAGTACTTCAGCTTTTTCGTCACTAAATTTTGGTCAAAGGCAAAAAAAAGCATGAAAAAGCTAAGTTACATGCACAAAAATCTTTTATTAGCTGTAGTAAATCGAGCTGAGTCTTGCATTGTAATAAAAGTGTTTGATATGCTCTCATAAGATAAATTTATTATATCAAAATCTGAACAGATGATATCCTGTCACTTAGCGAAACAAACTCTTTCTATTCTATGCTGAATTTCTATTCTATTCTATAAATGCAAATTAATCAGCCCGAAAGCCAATCTCTTCTAACAGTTCTCGAGAAACTTTCCACTTTATGCATGAGAATTTTTTATACGAGACTGTGTTCAATGGACAGTACACAATTGCTATTTTACGGTATGTCGAGCTTTTTGCGTTCTAACTCTCAAAAATGCTACTGTTTAGTACCAAAAGTACAATCATTTTGTTATCTGCTTCAACGGAGCCAATTACATATTAATTTTGCTAATGTGGCCTATAGTGCTTGGCGTATTTGTTAAATAAAAAAAATACCAAAAATTAAAAAGATCAATTTTATTGTCCTTTCTTTCTACTAATTGCATAACGCAGTATTGACTCCGTTAATATTTCACTGGTATTATTTGTTCTTCGATGGAATCTGTTTCTCGGTAAAACAGACTAATGATTACGGAAATTTTAAGAAAGTATTACCAGTTTTAAATTTTGATATAATGAAATGAAAAATTAAACATAAAATTTGTCGAACCAGCTTTTAACCGTTTCAAGGCTAGGCTTTTTGGTCACCGAAGAAAACTGGGGAGGGTCGATCTTAACCGCGTTGTTTGAATGGTTATATCTTCGTAAATACCCGTGCTAAAGTTTCCAAAACAACATCAATGTGCCAAGAATTTTATACGCTTTTTTGCAAAAGTTTGATATTCTAAAAATCTTTATAATAATTAACGAATTATTAGTTTTTGTGACCCCACTCATAATCAGCTAATTTTTAGAAAAAAGAGAAAAAAGAAACAAGAGCGGTTACGCGTCGACTGGCTGCGATTGAATGACTCAATGATACGCAAAGCTTTTATCGCCAAACACCCACCTCACGCATAATTATGACTTATTTGGTTAGCGTTTTGACTCATCTGTTATCGTTTTCAACAAGTCAAAAGGGTATAGCAAAAATCTAGCTCTTCAATAAGATGCCTAAAACACCTCAATAAGCAAGTTTCTGTTATCATTTTGTTTTCCTCGAACGTCATCACTATCGTTCATTATAACATTTTTACGACACACAAAGCTTTATGGCCAAACCACCTGAATCACACATATTTATGACATTGAATTAGCAATCAAATTAGCGAACGTTTTTATTTTACAAAAAAATGATTACCAATTATAATTTGCAGTTAATTAAGTCGCGTCCTATATCAAAAAAAGAACGCGAAATATTTAAATATTCAAGGTAAAAATATGGAAAATCAAAATATGTTTGTATGATTAGTTTGAAACAATTCCGACCAGCAATTGTGCGTTTTTAGTAAAAATCTTATCGATTCACATAAAAGTTTGCAAAACTTTTCTGGCTTATTTCTGAAATGTGACAAAAGATTTGATAAACCTATATTGACGCATTATGCTTCAGAGGAACTTCAATAATGGGATTTATCGAATTTCATTATATTCCCAATTTTCGCAGTTACCAAAAATGCTGCGGAAAAAATTCTAAAATATTTCTGGAGCTGCCGTTGCAAGTCCACAGAAGAAAATACGTAGAGCCAATTTGAAAATTTTGATTTTTTTTCTGCAAACAAAAATATACCAAGTCACGCAGGAAAATAAAACAACAAAAAAATGCAGAACAATCTTTCTGAAGAAAGGCTGCGAAAAGAAAATGGCCATTTCTTGGAAATAACTCAGGGCCCTTTTTAAAGAAAGGCGCTACCGTTGAATGTGTTATATTGGTAGAAATCTAATACTATGTGATATCAATGCGCTGTAGCGCATAAAATATTGGCTACTTTCTAAACGCAGCCAAGAATGGAAAATAACAATTAAATTTGCCGTAAATCTTTTACCAAACTTTTGTGAATACTGGCGTAGCAAATTCTTTCCACACAGTAGTAGATGTATTTTCCGCTCAATAAGGTAACCACGAAGTAACAAAATTGTAATTGAATACTTTTATTTTGCTTTTCATTTGGGACTTTATAAAACCTTCAAAATAGTTTGAGAAGTTGTCGACAACAAAGCACTAGAAAAGGGGAGGTTCGTAATGGAAGCTGAAAAAGCTGCAGCATATCCTGCCTTGTCTGTTCGCTTTTCTTTTTTGATTAATATTTTTATTTTTAGTTTGGAGGTTTTTAGCTGAGGCGACCAGTAAATTAATCACCTTTATCCCCCCCCCCCCCTCTACGGCTTGACCACAAAATTAGAAAATTATTACATTTTTATAGCTATTTTAATGTAAAAAAATTTTGGGAAACTCTTGAGAAAAGCTGCTGACTTTGCAGCTTTTATAACGCAATGACATTGTACGCGGTGACGTCACAGCTAGTCTTTCTTCACTCCTTGTTGTGATAAATAGACAAAAATAAGCTGCGGTTCGCGTAGCTTTTTGGCTTGTTGAGAAATGTAAAAATATGTTTCTGAATAGCAAGCATTGAAGTATTGAATTTATCACATCTCGTGCTGTTGTAGGATACTGCGGTTAATGTAGACTGTAGAGTCGTAAAAGGATATACGCTAAACTAGAACGTGACATCGCAAGTGATATCCGGGGACTTCGTGACAGTATCCAAATTTGACTGAACTTTATTACGCTTTTAAATAGCGACCCCATTGCGTTAAATGACATTGTTAATATGAGGTTGTTAATAGACAGATGAATAATTTAAATACGCCTCTTTCAATTTTTTTCACTAATTTTAACAGCTTCTGGTTATTTGCTTCAGTGGCGTACGCAGGATTTTTCAATGGGGGGGGGGTTTCAAAAGTGACGTCAAAATTTTTTTCGCGATATAAATAACTTAATGCAATGTAACAAAATGGAATCAAAGTCACACTCTGCGTAATGCAAATAAAATTTTTCAACCAAAAAACAATTAAGCTTTAAGCATACAGCTACAGTTAACATCATAAGGTTTGCAACTGAACGATGAAGAAAAAATTGTTCAAAACAAAAGCTCCCCACCCCTGTATAATTATAAACATTGCAAAGTGTGGCAGGCGCGCAGCTAGATATTCGCGATTGGGGGGCTGTCTTGGGGGTCTGGGGGCGAAGCCCCCAGCGCTTGAAAATTTTGCATTTTTTTTCAAAAATAACTTAATTTTAGGGCTTTATTGATAAAAAATAATGCTTTTGAAACGTGGCATAGAAATTGGCAGTGCAAACCTGATTAAACTGTTTGCATAAATGGGCTATGTGGAAGGTGGCTAATGGTAAAATTTTAGTTTTCTTGTTTACATGCTGGTAAATCATAAAATCTTATAGTTCAAGAAAACTCACACGGAGTAATCTATTTCGTCTATATATTTTATAGAGAAAAATATTTGGGAAGGGACTAATGAAAAAAATTTTGAGGCAAGTGAATAGTAATTAAGTAATACTGAATAGCTCCCCCCCCCCTATTCCTAAGTTTATAATATGTTTGTTGATGAAACCTATGTTTAGCATTTTTACAATAGCGATCAAATTTAATTGCTTGTTATTGGCCATTTTCAGAGTTTTTATTGATTTGTGAGTTTAATTTTTGACAAATTAGCCCCCCCTAAATTTATGCTTCAAAAAATGTTTTAAATCACTTTCTAGTCCATTCCAGTGCAAAAACCAGTCTCAGAAGTGCTAAAAACGTGTTATTTTCTTTATTCTGCACTTGGTTGATAAGCCAATGTGGGGTCTATAACCCCCCCCCCCCCCCCGCCTACGCTACTGAACTCTGACTCGTAACACGACATTCCAGATTTTCAGTATTACACTTAGTCGCTTACAATGTTGCATTAAATAACAAAAAGATATTTGCTATAATTAAATATTTTGCATTAATATGAGAAAAGAAAGAACTTGTTTGTTTTGCGCAATAAGACGATATTTCGAATGATACACGTCGAATCAATAGGGAGGATGGTTTAAATCCCCATCCCCTTTTGTACGCCTTTGCACATAAGAGAGCTATATGGGCGGTGGCTAATGGTAACATTTCAGTCCTCTAATTTGCAAGCCGGTAAATCATAAAATCATAATTTGAAAAAACTTACAAGCATTTATATTCTGTAGTTTATAGAGTGAGACTGTTAGGGATGGGGTGGGGACGAATGGAATGAGAGTTGAGTGGATTAATAATCAGCTAATACTGAAATCCCATCTCCATATTTTTGATGATAAAAATGTTAAGCATTTTTAGCGGTGAAATATGCTAATTTTGGCAATTTTTTAAAGTTGTTACTAAACTATAAGTTATACCTTTGACAAATAAACCCCCCTAAGAAACTCTAAATGCTTCAAAAGTTGCTTTAAATCATGTTGGAGTCCATGTCATTGCAAAAAAACAGGATCAGAAGTGCTAAAAACGTGATATTTTCTTGATTGTGCATTTTAGTCGATAGACCAATGGGGGGGTTTGAACCCCCAAACCCCCCCCCCTGCGTACGCCCTTGAATTTTGCTTTCGGTATTTGAATGTCTGGAAAAGTTGAAAATAATAATCACGCAACTTCAATTCTATAATTGTACAACCAAGCCATTTATACCATTCTTAGTCTTATCAATATGGTTGATCGGTATTTCTTCGTGGTTAAAATACCTGTCGTAAAATTAAACTACAGAAGTGTACTTATTACGCTTCGGCAATTTTTGTTTAATTAGCTCAGTTAAAGTTTTTAAATCGGCATTTTTGTTTTTTTAAAAAATTCCAATCATTAAAGCAGCGACTAAAACTGCCAGGCTGCTGCGAGCAATGTTATATCAAACCATGGTTAAACGCATAGTTAAATAAAAAAATAAGTATTTAAGGAGAAATAATGTCTATCCATAAGGTTTTGAAACATGTCTTCAGTCGCGCGCCGGTAACGACGGCCAAATCTTGAATCGAACTTTCGACGTCAGTGATACCAATCAAAACTAGTTTTTCTTGTCCGTGCCCAGGCCTCGGCGCGCCGCTTTTGCATTTGAGACATTTCAAAAGACGAGGCATAAATTTTGATTAATCAAAAAGGTGACTGCAAAGTAGATTCTTGTTGACCTAGAAAGCTCATTTTTGATAATACGTTCAGTTACACTTTTTCATCGCAGTTGAATTTATCTACGACGTTGAGTTTTTAGGGTTCAAATGTTTTTATGTAATTGGCAGCTTACCCTTTCAAAATGGTCACTAGCTGCCACTGCACTAGACTGTATAAGGGCTTATAGTAGCGGACCATGCAATATAGCAACCAGCAAATGCGCAACTAAACTAGTTACCCATAAAAATCAGTTTTTGTACGCAAACTTTAGCATTTCCAATAGTTTAGTTTGTGGTTTGGGCCCCACAACTTTGTTTACCCTGATCTGCTTGTAATGTTGTGCATTAGCAATAAATATTTCATCTACATGCATGATAATAGACAAAAATCTGGCTTAAGCTGAAAGTCCGCATCCTGCCTTTTTCGCCCGCGAAAGCGAAATGTACGTGAAGACTAAAAATATAAGGTTTCGTTTTTAAAAAGGGACTGCTTTATGCTAGAAATACAAACGGCAAACGAACAAAAAGGTTTTCATCTAGCTGAATGGCTCTTGCGCTCCGGGATAATGGTTTCCGATGGCGGTTTTTCCTCCCCTCCGTTGTACACCACTAATATAGCCTAGAATTCAATTTTATAATCTGCAACAATGATGGTAATTGGTACGGTTGGTAATTTCTACATATTTTTCTTTGCAAATGAAGACCCAGCAGCACTACTCTACAGTTCACAAACAGATCAAAAAATGCATTTAATTGATATTCTTTTATGCTGTAGCGTACCATAGCTCATCCAGCCATTCTAATTATCAGGCAGGTAGCCAGCAGGATAGTTATGGAAGAGCAATATCTTTTCGATGATCTTGGTGACTACATGGTTTTAAAACAAATAATTTTTGTTTTGCTAATGCAATTTGCAGAAGTTTTGCATTCGTTTCTGGTTATTATAAAAAGTTTTAGTCGCAATAAATTCCTGAGGCTATTGGAGGTTTAGGGTTAAAGCCCCAGCTACCAGAAACAATGGGTTTTGGGGCCTTTGCCCCCAGCGCTCAGAAATTTTGCAATGTTTTTTGCAAAAACCAAAAACCAATTTCAGGCCTATTTTGGTTAAAATTATTGCTTACGATCACTGTGCATTACAGCAATGCAAAGCATGATTTAAATGGCTGCGTAAAAAAGCTAAAAATAAAATTTCGTGAGAATTTTCCAAATTCTCGAAAGTTTAGGGGACCTACACAAAGTGGTCGCTCACAAGGCAGTCAACGATAAATTATCAGGTTTGTCAAATATCAGCTCCATATTTTAATGCAATCACAATCACGAAAAAATTGTTTATTCTGGTACAAATTTATAGATTATACAGATGCAAATGAGCTATTGCGACGCGTTTCGACCTTGATCAAGGGTCTCATCAGGCAAAAAAAAACAACTATGAAAGTCTCCAAAAAGTCAGGTAAGCACCGCAACGGAAAAAATTTTTACAAGTGCATAAGTAATTACATCAAAACCTGCAGTACTACTCCAAATACCTGCGAGTTTGCCAGAGTAAAGGGTTGGGCTAAAAAGCACAAATGCAGCATTTGCAGCTAAAAACAAATGCAGCTAAAAAGAACAAATGCAGCTAAAAAGCACAAATGCAGCTAAAAAGCACAATTTAAAAAAGCTAAAGCAGCGATGCCTATAAAAGTAATTAAAAAATTTTATTCATTTTAATTCTAGCCATGATACAAATCTGTTATTCGAAAAACTAGCAAGTTTTATCAACTAACCTTAGAATATCCCCCTGGCTCCCCCAAAACACAAACACTTATTTGATTAGCTTACCGTAAGCATTTTTTTGCAAGCAATCATCTTTGATCATGTTTGGTCGAATTATTTTACTAATACTTTTAAGTTAAATTTTTTAAAAAATTTATGCCTCCTCCCAATTAAATATAACAAAAATGACTATAAAGTCTCTTCCTTTTCCCCGGCTAGGGCTGTAATTATTTTATTAATGAAATGTAAAGCAACACGTTTCTGCGTACTACAGTATATTTGTGATTTTTGATGCGTGCATTCCATGCAACTAGATTTAGCGAAATCGCGCAATATATTATTCAAAACTACAGCTTCCAATTTGCTAAGTAACATCAAACACATAAGGTTTAAATTTTTTTTTTCATTTTTTCGAAGCTATATAGGCCACTTGTAGTCAACTTATGTAATACTGCATATAAATTTTACTTCAAAAGTTTATTGTCTTACCAATGTCTTAGCTTTTGATAAAGCTTTGTTGATTTGTTAGGGAACTGTCAACGTGAGTAGAAAAAGAAATTGCCGGTATAGGTTGTTCTATTTAATTTTTAAACAAACGAATTTTTGTGTTCTGTCTAACCAACCGATAGATGACATGCTTATAGCCTACCAGTCGATTAACTATATAATTAAAAAGAAAAATATGCGGATGTTGAAATGAAATTGAAATTAATGCATTTATCAAACATGAAATTGATGAATTTATCGAACAAAAAATCGACATGAAATTGATGCATTTATCAAACAAAAAATTTTAACTTTTGGTTCAAGCTTCCTTTTCCCCCTTTAGCAAAATCTTGGTTCAAAATGTTTACAAGTGAGTAGGAGCGCACAGATGTTGACTGACAAAATAGTTAGTTTGTTTTTTTTTAATGGCTAGCTCTTTTTATTTTTAGAGCATACTCAAACTTGTTTAGGTCACAGTGACCGCTGCAAATAAATTTTTCAAGCAATTATGGACCGGAAACGAAGAGCTAAGAAACGCTATCGACCTTAAATGCCTTTTTTTAGACATGAACACAAAATTTTGCAATTTGCACATAAGTTTCAATTGCGCGAGATCAATTTTAATAGTTCAGTTTATTTTAGTGTCCCCTCACTCTCGGCAAGTGCCCACTTCGCTTGCTGTGGGCTGGTGGCGGCTCTTCAAACAGCTGTAGGCTAGGCTCCCACACCCCCACTTTGGAATGCAGACAATTTTAACTAAGGGTTCTAGCCCCCTTAGCGAAATTCTGGTGGCGCCCTAATTTTCGCAATTTTTGCGCAGAAGCAGTATTATCCGAATTGCAGTGTTTTTCTAAATCTTGTCTCGCATTTTTGAAAAATTTAGAAAAAAAAATCACTGTAATTTTTTCACCGTTATAACGAAGCCTATTTACCGTCAAATTTATCTTAAAGTTATTAAAAATACGGTACTGAAAGTTGAATCCAGGGGCGTATTTAGGGGGGGCCATTGGGCCATGCCCTCCCTTTGTAAGTTGGGCAGAAGGTTTGATCACTCAAAGGGTATGTTTTATACGTTTGTTTTAGGCCTGCACCCAACTTTGAGCAAATAATAGGACTAAATTTAAGAGAAGACTTTTTTTTGTCACCTAATTTTGGTAAAAAATCAGACTAAATTTGAGTGAAGACCTTTTTTTTTTCGCTCTTTACCTAATTTCGGGCAAAAAATCGGACTGATTTTAGGTGAAACGATTTCTTATTTTGATCTTTGTTCTTCTCAAATTTTGTGAAGTTCCTCTTTTTAAAATGTGAAGTCCCCCCCCCCTTTTCAAAATCCTGCGTACGCTACTGGTTGAAACCCAAATATTTGAAACACAATTTGCATACGTGCGAATGAAAAATGCAACTTCGGCAGTGGCAATAACATTTTGACGAGAAAAAAATATATAAACGCTTTTAGCGTAAAACATATTTGATAAAAGTTGCTTATTTGCCAATTAATAGTTTGATTAAAATATGGCCTAAATATTGCAATAACTAGTATGTTTTCGAAACGCGATGAAAGAAATCATTTACGAAGCAAGCAACTACTTTTCGATTGAAAGCTCTCAAGCTTTACATCTGCAGCATATGTACCAATTGCACCACTAGGGTGATTCACAAAAATCAATTTTTTTTATTTTTTCACGAGGCAGCCTCTTATTTGGTTCCACTTCATGAAAAAACACTGCAGTTAAATTTTTTTTGGAATTGAATAAGAATTAGAGGTTGCTACCATGCCTACTAACTGATGCTGTAACCATAAAATGGAACTTTATTGCAGTATATCAATATGGAAATGGAAAATCTTCTATTCTGGTGCTGATCCTAGTATGTCTGCTCAAGCGGGTGTGGGGATTCTCACAAGTCCCCGTTTGTTAGACTGTGTGTCAGATTGGATTCCTTTGGGATCACGGGTCTGTATGTTGAAGCTTAAGGTATTGGATTGGTCATTGTGCCTATTGCAGGTATACGCCCCCAATGTCACGAGTGAATATCAGGCTTTTGTGGATGACGTAAATGATGCTCTTCTACGAGTATCACCTACTGAATCTACAGTCCTTATGGGGGATTTTAACGCACATGTTGGAATAGACACAGATACGTGGAAGGGTGTGATCGGAAAACATGGAGTCACTGGACTGAATGAGAACGGAAGGTATTTATTACAGCTCTGTTGCAGTAACGGACTCAGCATCATGAATACCTTTTTCCAGCACAGAGAGGTTCACTAGTACACATGGTATCGACCTAGTATGGATCAAAAATCTATGATAGGTTTTGCATAGTTTCGTCAGATTTGTTTTCTGATGTGCTGGACGTTCGAGTGAAGCAAGGTGCTGAATTGTTAACTGATCACCATCTGGTAGTATGTTCCTTACGACTTTCGAAGCCTTGACCAAACAGGAGATCCAATAGATCATTTGTAACTTACCGGATAATATGGGAGGCTTTGGAGGACAAAGAAGTAAGGAAACAGTTTGCATCCAGTATATCATCTAAGTTCAGACAACTTCCTGATGTATCCGAGGACATCGAGAAGGAATGGCTGCTGTTCAGATCAGCAATCATTTCATCAGCTGCTGAAAGTTGTGGGAGAAAACGGTTTAGAGTTGCGGGCGATTGAAAGAAAAGAACACCTTGGTGGAACCAAGAGGTTAAAGAAGCTATTCGAGCAAAGAAAGACGCGTTCAAGGCCTGGCTGCAGGACAGATCGTCATCTGATTTGCAATCCCGGTACATGAGGCGCGAAAAGCGGCAACGTCGGCAGAAAAGAAATCCGAGGAGAAGTCATGCAAAGAATTTGGTCGTCGGTTGGATTCCAACTATTTTTCAGCAAACAAAGTATTTTGGCAGATCATTCGCCGTTTACGTGGCAAAAGATCGAGTGTCACGTACTCCATTAAGGATTTTGCAGGTAACATCATAACGGATGAGAATGAAATCCTTTCACGATGGAAAGAATACTTTGAAGATCTTTTGAACTCTGTAAAGGCATCAACTCGTGACACACACGAAGTGATACATTTAGGGGAAGAGCAAGTTTTCACAACAGCAGAAGTGGCAACGGCAATTAAAGGGATAAAATCTGGAAAAGCTGTTCGTGAAGATGAAATCAGACCCGAGATGTTGAATGTGCTGACTGGAGAAGGAATTCTCTGGTTAACGCGAGTATGTCAAGTTGCGTGGAAGTTTGGCAAAACTCCCAGAGATTGGCAAATAGGTGTGATTATTCCAATATTCAAGAAAGGAGATCGCAAGCAATGTACAAACTGCAAGGGATATCATTCCTCAGTTTATCAGGGAAAGTATATGCCAAATGCCTTGAAAGGAAATGCCAAGAAATAGTGGAACCAAAACTGGAAGATGGTCAGTGCGGTTTTCGTCCGGGTCGCAGCACCTCGGACCAAATTTTCACTCTGAAGCAAATCTTCGAGAATCTTGGAAGTATGGCAATGATCTTTTTGCATGCTTTGTCGACCTTGAAAAAGCATATGACCGAGTTCCTCGGGATAAACTTTGGAAGGTTTTGCGGGAGTATGGCGTTAATGATCAATTGTTACGTGCTGTTAAGTCATTCTACTGCAGACCGGAGGTTTGTGTTCGGGTAAATGGCAAGCAATCAAAGCCGTTCCATGTGGGCGTTGGACTCCGGCAAGGGTGCGTTTTGTCACCTCTCCTTTTCATTGTTTACATGAATTGGATCGACAAATGCAGCCAAGCTGATGAGTGTGCCACAATTGGAAATTGCAAAATCAGTCGTCTGCTATTCGCAGATGATTTGGTCCTGCTTTCTTCCACAGAATCTGGTCTCCAGGGCACATTAAATAGCTGTGCAGATGCATGCAACACCGCCGGAATGAAAATAAGCTCAGCAAAAACTGAGGTACTTCATCTTTCAAGAAACCCTGATCAGTGCGTATTACAAGTGAACGGAGCGACACTGAAGCAGGTAGAGAAGTTCAAGTATCTTGGGGTTACATTTACGAGTGACGGAAGGCAAGACGAATAAATGGATACCCGAATAGGCAAGGCTAGTGCAGTAATGCGAGCTTTGCACTACTCCGTTGTCATGAAACGAGAATTGTCGAAACAGGCAAAGCTCTCAATGTTCAAAGCAGTCGTTGTTCTCATTCTCACTTATGGTCATGAATATAGGGTAATGACCAAAAGAGTGCGATCACAAGTGCAAGCGTCCGAAATCAAGTTTTTACGAAGAATCGAAGGAGTTACACTGTTCAAAAAGGTGCGTAGCTCTGAAATTCGAAAATCTCTTAACATTGAGCCGTTACTTCTCCGAATTGAAAGATCTCAGCTTAGATGGTTTGGCCATGTAAACAGAATGCCTCAGGAAAGACTCCTCAAACAAGCTTTGCTTGCCAAAGCAAATGGGAGAAGACCAGTTGGACGACCTAGAACGAGATGGACCGATTACGTTGAGGATCTTGGATGGAACCGCTTGGGACTTCGCCCTAGCGAAATGATGGAGGTGATGGAAGACCGTAAGGTGTGGCGGCTTAATCTCGAGCTGCTGCCCCCGCAACCCTCACGGAAAAGCGGGCAATGAAGAAAGAAGAAGAAGAAGCTTTACAATGTTAATTGGGCTTTGTGATGTCGCAGCGTGTTTGGTTTTAAACATTCTTGGAAGTAACGTACATTGTGCAGTGTAGTATTAGCGACTTTATGACATAATAAATTGTGAATTTGTATTTACGAAATCACAAATTATTATGCGATCAGATTAGGCTATTAAATGCAAGGCATGGCTTATGCTGAGAAGGTAGCCTCTGCAAGAAAGTAAAAGTAAAAGTATCAATATGATTAGCAATTTAAGAGACTTGGCTTTCGCATAATCATTAGCAGTGGGGGCGATGATTATTATTGACGTTAATACTTAGAATTTTTGACAATACCGGTACCGGTACTTCGAGCAAGAAAATAAGAGTGAATTATATCAATTTTAGAGTAACAGAATGTTTAAACAGCCCAACTAGTGTCATTATCAATCATAAGTTAGTTCTAGTTGTCAGTAAAACAAACGAGTTACAATGGCGTTGTGTCTTGTTTTCTCTTGCTCAAAGCATTAGCATGACTTCTATACAAAAAAGAATCTGTACCGGTACTTACCGGTAACTAATTCTGCCGTGATTTGTAAATATCGAACTGCAGGCATTTTTGCCTTTTTCTAATTTCTGAGAAAATCAACTTTTAAACTTTCTTTGTTTCAATAGTATTACGTTATAAATCCTCTTGTTCGTCCAGGACAAACTTTTTTGCATTTATTGCATCATAAAAGCAACCTACAAGTTCTTTTATTCCGATTATATTTGATTGAAATCGACGTGAATTATTTTTGTAAAATCGTACTTTAAGTTTATTCTGCAATTAGGAACGTAATTGAAAGATATAATGTTGAATCATTATTATCGCCTATTACTAGGTTTATTTGAGCAATATTTTTTTGCAATGTAAATTTAATAAAGAAATATTAGAAAAATAATTAATTAAGTCTTTCATTGCAGACGCAGTATTACGCCAACGCGTGTAACGAGTTTGCGGGACATACCTCCGCTACTTTGCCCCCGAGCAACACCTTACATTAAACGTGATAATGCAGTGGAAAAAATCGTGGGATAAGAAGATCGCAGTTTATTTTTCCATTAAAATACTCGACTGCGTAAAAGTATAAAGTTCCAAAAACAAAAACTTTTTTGATAACTTAGCGTAATTTTATTGCTGGTTCCAAAAACAAAAACTTCCTTGATAACTTAACGTAATTAATTGCTGGTTCCACGTTTGATTATTGAACGGGAGGGTGGTTTGTCGTTGTATCCATAGAAAAACACATAACGCTTATTTTCCACGGGACCAAATATTATATCTGCCGTGCAGCCTCACTGTACAAATTATTAAACATTAAAAAAGATCTTTGTTGGTAATGTTGTACAGAGGTAGACATCGAGTGCTTGTTTCACAGCATAGTTTTGATCCCTATTGATCACTAATTTTTTACCAGTTTAATCATAATAAATTTTAATCTTTTGATTGCTCAACAAATTTTAATGAATTGGATTGGGATGGTGGCCGTGCTATTTGACCGCATTCCGATTTATGGAAGTGCAGAGAAAGTCAGCGGAAACCCAACAGTCGGCCCGCACCCCCAACCAATGCTTGGGCCAAAAGTTGAAGATACAGCCGTAGACACAAGAATAGATTTGCTCGCAGGCTAAGAGACAGAACAGTAAGAAAGAGTTGAATGACGTCCTATAGAGAGTGTACACCGGCGCTGCAGGAATAATTTTCTTTATAACTAATTCTGTTTGGATTATGTAATTTGTAATAACAATAAGAGATATGATGTTAGTATAAGAATTTATAAACTGTGCCGTAAGAGCAAAGGCGGAAGAGCTCACAGAGTATGGGGTTTGATAGGATCAATTCTTCTGAAGAAACTGAAGGAAATTCACAGACAAGATGTGACGTCTCCATTAGAGATACTTGGTGTATTGGATTTCAGAAATAACAGGGGATAAAGAGCCAGGGACCAACGCGTTGGGCAACAGCTTTGGCCAGGAAATCAGCATGCGTATTTTCAGGATACTAGCTTGACTAGGTAAAAACCCAATAAAAGTTTAAAATGACGTTGCTGGAGAGTGAAGATGAGGCGTGGGACTAGACACTCTGGTGACCATACATCCTTTTTTTGGAGAAGATGTCCTCCTTTTCAACAAAAAATGATTATTCTTTCATTTTTGGGTCTGTATCCAAATTTAACAAAAAAAAGCAAAGAAATCTTGGTAAAAACCTCTTTTTGTTTTACACCTAAATTTAAAGGCTTAATTAAGCTAACTTAGGCTAAATTCGCACGTTGATTATAATGCTTGGATAATTGTGTCCTTTTTAGTGATAAAAATATGGTCACCCTACCAGAGGTAGGCACAAATAACAATATATCAAACGCGCATTCCAACAAAGTGAAACGATCTTTTCAACCATTAAAAGCACAGCGCAAATTGCGCAATTTAATTTTTTTAATTTCTAAAGCGCAGCGCAACTCAGGGCCGCAACTAGGGGTCAAAAGAAGGCGGCGCCCTCCTAAACAAACATTCTGCCCCTCCCAAACTTCCCAGCATGCCCACCCAAACTCCTCTTTCTCTTGCGGAAGTTTCAAAATGGCGGCTTTTTTATTGGAGATCTACAGAGAAATCGGAGAAAAGTAGATCAACACAAAAATTTTGGCCCTCCAAGAAAAAAATTTTGGTTCGCAATAAACGTTTTGATTTAGTTGAAGCGCAATGGAATTCCGCAATAGCGGAATGGCATTTTTGTACCAAGTTAAATTGAAACCTAACTTTAGCAATTGAAATTTCACTACACAATTCAAACACCTTTTTTTTTCAGTTTTAGACAGAAAAAGAGTAAATAATTTGCTAAAGAAGGCCGATATTTATCAATATCAACCAATCAAAATGGAACTAAACTAAGTTCAATGCATAAAATTGCGCTAGAAACCGAAATAAATTGAAAGCGCAGCGGAATTAATGCGCAACAAATTTAAAAGACATTTGTCCGCAAAGTAACTTTCACAATGTTTCAAAACAAAAAATTACAGTGCATCGCAACTTCTGCAATTGCGAAGGTTGCGGAAGTTGCGCGTTGCGCTTCTATTTGCGCTTTTTCCACCTCTGCACTTTACCATAACCATCAAACCTTTCAAGGGGACTTTGGCAGGAGATTATGAGGAATCCGATAAAAATAAATAAACGAGTGCGAAACCGAAAGAAAGAGAACTGACTTGTAGTGACAGAATATCATTTGATTGTTACTCCAGACGCGTTCCCGTCTAGTGTAGAGGTGGATTTCCTGTTGTGAAACTGGAAGCGATTGGTTCTACGGTCTAGCAGACAAGGTAAGAGAGTCATAGGTATTGCATATGGAGTATAATTGCGGCGTACACTCCAGCACCATCCGGTTTAAAGATGGAAGAGACAAATTCATTAGTCTTATTCATAAACCTCTGAAATAGGAAGGAAGGACAAACGCCAACCGGGAGATGCAAAGCGGAATTTTCTGCCGCCACTGTACAGTAGTTAAGTATGGAGGATGATATTATGAACTTGATTGGCGTTCAGAATAGAAGCAATTCCGCTGATTTTCCAAATCTTTTTGGAATGGTTTCTTTTTAACCGGCTGCTCACCAATTCTGAGGCAAACGCTTTGAGAATAAAATGATGATTCTGAAGAAGACGCAGAACACGTTTAAAACGCGTTAGTGCTTAGTTATTTTGAAAAAGATGGATTTTAAGAAGAAGCAATAAAATGGGGTGGAGGAGAGGCACCCACTAATGACCCTGTGCAACTCAGAGAAGAATTTCTAATTGGTTAATCAGCGTGTTGTATAGGAAGGGGAACCAGCATCCAAGAAAAGCATACTCTTTATAGCACAGACATTAAAAAACCTTGTAGAGGAGGAAGAGGATTCTATGGAGGGACCCCAAAAAGCGATAGCAATGGAGCGCTAGACTTTATGTCTTGGGTAAAACTTGAATCATAGGGAATGGTCATGAGACCCAGAGAAAAAAGTTTAGTCAAAGGTGCTAAAGTATTACCGTAGGCAGCTAGTTTAGCTTAACTTAAATTAAAAAAAAGTACCGAGCAAATAGTATCCTTGATAGCCACACATCTGAGAAGCGTAGCTCTCACTCTATTATCCTGCGTTGTTTGAAAAAGTAGAGCGTGAGAGGTTGGTTAAAGGGGTGATTAAATGGATTGTAAAAACATATATATAGTATACCACAGATAAAACATTGAAAACTCTTCAGTCTGTTTCACCCTAAGCTGTAATCGTTTCAGTAGTTAACCTGTAAAGGTCTGGCTAAGTTATAAGAGTGAAACAGTATGGTTTTCAATGCTTTTATCTATGATGTGCTAAATACAGGGTTGGCCATACCTCATACACCAAAGCATTTAAACCAGCTGTGATTAACTAGCTAATTTACTGATGCGTACATGCAATGCTTTACTGCTCTAGAAAAGAACAAAACACCATATACTTTCATACCCTAAGGTAGTGCACAAAATATACGTTCTTTAACAGATTTACGTACAAAGGTCTACATCACACTCCACGTGATTCTTTAGTGTGCGACTTATGGCCAACCCTGTATACAAATGGGCAGTGGCGGATCCAGAAAATTTTGGTGGGGGGGGATTTGAAGCACAAAACCTCAAAATTTCGGATGTCTTCATCAGAATTGAGAGTGATTCTTTGGCCGAAATCGGAAATTCAAACGTTTTTTTCGCCCAAAATCAGGTGGTCTCCAAAAAAAAAAAAAAAAAAAAAAGGTCTTCACCAAAATCGAGAGTGATTTTTCGCCGGATTCGTTACGTTTAGGTCGGTGGGGGGGGATGCATCCCAAAATGGAGCCGAATTATTCGAAATAGAGGCTGATTTTTCGGCCAAAATCGTTACTTTTAGGCTGGTGGGGGGGATGCATCCCCCCATCCCCTCCCCTAAATCCGCCACTGCAAATGGGCTCTAACTAAATATTTTTTACCTCGCGTTTCCAAAATTGCAGGTCAAAAAAAATTAGAATTTCGAGGCGCCAAACTTTGGAATCTTCAAAAAATGTTTTAAAGAAAAAATTGTATCACATTATTGACTTGGTTTTGATTCTTCTGGTACTGTAATTAAATTAATTGAATCCTCTTCAACTATGAGAATTTTAATGTGTGAGCATTCTTTTTTTAAAGTCTTAATGGGTACTTCAAATATGCTTTTGATTATTTCATGTTGTTTTTTTAATTTGTTTTAATTTTCTGTTTTTCTTTTTATATGCATGATTTTTTGCTCAATAATTAATGCCTTTAGGTTTGTTCCGGACGCACCCTTTGGCTGTGTACAAGTTCTTTAACTAATCGTTATTATTTTCAATGCCTTACTGTGACGTAACAACTACACTTGACGCAGTATGTGTTTAGCAATAGCCTAGAGGCAGTTGACGGGAGACTAGCGTCAAGTAGACCCAGGAACAAATAAGTTGTTCTTTGCTCGGAAATGCTTGAAAGTGAAGGCTCGAAAAGGCCCAATAATACTTGAGCTGTTGCTGAACATCAGTCGAGGATAACTCTGCTGCTCAAACGTAGTGAAACAATAATTTGCGTACATCTTGGTGGATTTTCAAGTTTAGCCTTTATGAGTGTGGTGACGACAATTAGTGAAGGTTAACATTGTGTTTGGATTATCAATAGCGAAAGGATTTCCTTATAAATTTTCGAGTGAATCTAGACTATCGTTGTAGAAGTTTAGTAGGTCTGCTGCTTTGACGCCAAAGACCCGGTCGAGAACTCAACATACGTTCGCCAGCATTCGCGACGGACCAAGGTTGCAGTAGAAATGACGAGAACAAGGAGCGCCTTGACTAGTATACCTCAGGGTTGTTCGGCGCTCCTTGGACTCAGTAATTGTATAGGATACGTTAACTTATATGATTTTTGATAGTATTATTTATACCCTCTTATTTTATTTATTTTGATCGTATGTAACTGAGTCCAAAAATAAAATTTACTTACTTACAGTCGCGGCCAAAAGTGTAAGACCACTAAGTAAAATAGTGATTTTTTGTTCTTTTTTTCTTAAGAGCTGCATCAGGGAGGCATAATGATTTGCCAATTCGTTACGATCGCTTTTGTTAGCCAAGGAAGGTAAAATAATACTTTTACTAAGGAATTTTTTTGTTTCAGAGTTTATTTATGTGAAATACGTGGTCTTATTTTTGAAGTTTTAAGGATTAAAAATTTTTTAAAATGGGCAAAAATGTGCCACTTTCAGACGTTCAACGGGCTCAAATCGTGGTTCTGCATCAGTAGAGGTACTCGGAACAATTAATAAGTGAAAAATGAAGTGTAGCAAGTCTGCTGTTTACGATGGAGTTGTAAAATTTTAAAACACAGGCTCCTATTCAACAGGCAAAAAAAACTGGTAGACCACGAAACACCACCCCAAGAGACGACCACGTCATTCGTAGAATAGCAGTTTGGTCTCCGATGAGTTCTGCTAACCAAATTCGATCTGCACTGCTGGCAAAAGGTACAGAAATTAGTCGGAGGACTGTCTGTGGGCGCTTGTTGGATGATTTCGGCTTAAAAGTTCATAAGCCTGCACGTAAACCTCGCTTAACACAAGCTATGAAGAACAAGCGCTTGCTTTTGCCAAGAAGCTTGCAACATGCACAAAACAGCAGTGGAGCGAAGTATTATTTTCAGACGAATCAACAGTGCAGAAGTTTACTACCCGAAAGCGTTACGTCGGTAGACCCATCGGAAAGCGATTTCATAAAAAATACACAATACAAACCATGAAGCACCCCCTAAGTGTCATGATTTGGGGGGTAGGTCAGTCAATGGGACAGATGGACTCCTTTTTTTGCTTGTTGGAACGACCATGAATGCTTTACGATACACTAATTTATTAAAAAACAAGTAGGAACTACACATTACCGTTTATAATTGTACAGTTTTCATGCAAGACGGTGCACTATGTCACCGAGCCAAAATTGCCACACAGTTTTTAAAGTCGAAGAAAATTCAAATCTTTGACTGGCCTGGAAACAGTCCGGATCTGAACCCAATAGAAAATTTATGGACGATTTTGAAGGACAAAGTTTCTGAAACACAACCGACTAATACAAAAATGTTGGGACAAGCCATAAAAGAAGTTTGAGTGCGAGAAATGACAACTGAGTACTACCGAAATCTAGTGGAGAGCATGACTAGACGTTTAGAAGCTGTGATCAAAGCCAAGGATTGTCCAACAAAATATTGAATTTCTGCACAAGTTTGACGTTAACATGTGTTACATTTCTTCGAAAAATGTTTTTTGTTTTAACGTGTACTTGTTGTACCGTTTGTTTTCACTTTCCACCAACTACAAACGCGATGTGTTAAAAAATCAAAAATTTTGAAGGTGGTCTTACGCTTTTGGCCACGACTGTACTTTCTTACTTACTACTGTGATTGAGCTCGTCTCAAGCTTGCTTAGGAGAGGAGGATGAATTCCCTAAACCAAAACACGTATCGTGCATACGTGATGGTTGATCTGTTCATTAAAAACATAGACGAAGTGTATCTGGCGAGCTCTCCTGGGAGAACAATCCAGGTTAATGTTTAAGCATTATTACCTAAAGAACGGTCAGCCTAGACTCGAAACTTTGTAACATTCCGCAACGAATCATTCCAACTTTCAACTTTTTACTATTTTACAGTACCTTGAAAAATCAAAGAGTCAAAAAATAGGACGATCATGAAGTTATTCTTGCTAGAAATTGGAACAACCAACATAGAAATGCTGGACGGCGAGAAAATAATGTTTGAAACTTCATCAACTGCTTGTTGTTGACTTACGTTAAATAGCAGTTGTGATTGTAATTATAAATCATATTTCTTACGGCTTGAACTTGCCCAACATAGTTTCAATAACTTGGTGTATGTCATCGCCTGGACTTGAAGAGGGACTTTAGGCGAGTTTCTAAGTATAAATTGGTCGTTTTCTCATTTTATGCCGTGGTTTGTAGAGCAGTATTGGTTTTAGAGAGCAGTCGAGATGGCCCAAGCACTTTAGCATATCTTAGTCAAATAGCGAAAAAACAGGAAAATTTTGTGTGAATAAATATACAAAACACTAGAAATGGTTTAGACTGAGTCTAATATGTAATTTGAGCAATATTAAATCAAAAAAAGCTTAGATACCAAGCATTTTGACCGCAAAAATTAATGCTAAAGTGAGCAAAAAATCCATATTTTTTGACGAAAATTCAAAATTTCAAATTGCATGCCCTCCTCTCCCTGTGAATCGAATGAGCTGAAATTTGGTATGTGGGGTTTCTATCTGCAACCTGACAATTTGTGGAGGTGATGGGTTAAAACTTTTTTTTCAATTTAACCCATCACCCCCACAAATTGTCAGGTTGCAGATAGAAACCCCACATACCAAATTTCAGCTCATTCGATTCACAGGGAGAGGAGGGCATGCAATTTGAAATTTTGAATTTTCGTCAAAAAATATGGATTTTTTGCTCACTTTAGCATTAATTTTTGCGGTCAAAATGCTTGGTATCTAAGCTTTTTTTGATTTAATATTGCTCAAATTACATATTAGACTCAGTCTAAACCATTTCTAGTGTTTTGTATATTTATTCACACAAAATTTTCCTGTTTTTTTGCTTTTTTGACCAAAATACGACAAGATGCTTATGCCATCTCGACTACTTTCTAGCACCAAGTCTGCCCTATAAACCACGGCATAAAATGGGAAAACGACCGATTTTTACCTGGAAACCCATTTAACGTCCCTCTTCAAGTCGAAGCGATGACATACACCAAGTTATTGAAACAATGTTGGGCAAGTTCAAGCCGTAAGAAATATGATTTATCATTGAAATCACAACTGCTATAATGAGAGTCAACCACCAGCTGTTGATGCAGTTCCAAACATTATTTTCTCGTGGTCCAGCATTTCTGTGTAAGCTGTTCAAATGCTTAGCAAGAACAACTTCATGATCGTCCCATTTTTTGACTCTTTGGTTTTTCAAGATGCTGTAAAATAATAAAAAGTTGAAAGTTGGAATGATTCATTGCAAAATGTTTCAAGTCTCTCTACCAAACGCTAAATTATCTTCCAATCTAATCGATTATAAACAGTAATTTGTTTGGGCAAAAATTCAAGAAACACCAATTTTAGAGTCGTTTTAGTGTTACTAGTTTCGCCATATAATAGCAAAATGAGCTTGAAAACCAACCTTTTTTTGCTCTAGTTCTTACTAACGCCTTATAAATCAGCGGTAACATTGTTTTTCCATAAAAATGAAACTGTTCTTTGATTGGATGGTAACTCTAACTACACTTGCACAATCTTGAAACAATTCTACGACCTCGTCGGTTATCCATTTTCAAAAGGTAAATGCAACATTTGTTGCTGAACATAATGTTATTAGTGCGATTGTATTGTGCACCAAAAAAAGCAGCCTCTGAAGCCAACAGAGCATTTACCAATATTTGTGACTTAAATGTTAGCCACTAAACACTATAAACTGTTGGGCAAAATTTTACTCAAAATTTTTTTGTAGAATATTGTTCATAGGCACATATCTGAGAAGCACTGCTACCGCTCTGTTATCTTGCACTGTTTGAACAAGAACACCACGAGAGATTGGTTATTGAGCTGATTAAATGGGTTGTAAAAACGTATATTTAGTACAGCACAGACAAAACACATCGGCCAGTTAGTCGAGCGGTAACGAGTTCGTCTCTGGAGCAGGAGGTCTGAGGTTCAAATCTCGGGCCGGTCAAATCGGACACAGTGTTGCCAACGGCTCGCTACCGCTGCAACATTTCTTCGAAAGGAGCTCTGTTGCCTGGGCGCTATGACGCGTAGATGGGCCCCGCCAACTTGTTACACGCTTTGGCGTAATCCGGCAAGTATAATGAAAGATTTGATTTAATTTTTACACAGACAAAACACTTAAAACCCTTTAGTCAGTTTCACCCTAAGCTGTAATCGTTTCAGGAGTTAACCGCTAAACATCTCGCTAAGTTATAGGAGTGAAAAAATAGGGTTTTTAATGCTTTTATTTGTCGGTTTTTAATGCTTTTATTGCTTTTTTAATGCTTTTAAGGGTTTTTAATGCTTTTATTTGTTAACTGATACATACATGCAATGCTTCACTACTCTAGAAAAGAACATGTACTTTACACCCTAAGAACGTGCACAAAATATATGTTCTTTGATAGATTTTAACTTTGTTTCACATCACACTCCACCTGATTTTTTGATGTGCGACTTATGGCCAACCCTGCATATGAACGGGGCTCTAACTACTACTGTTATTGCGCTGGTCTCAAGCTTGAACGCATCGTGCATACGTGGTGGTTTGTCGATTCACCAAAAATACAGACGAGATGTATTCGGCCAGCTCTATTGGCGGGAACAACCCAGGTTAGAATTTAAGCATTATTACCTGACAAACGCTCAGCCGATACACGAAACTTTATAGCATTTCGCATTGAATCATTCCACCTTGAAAAACCAAAGAGTCAAAAAATGGGACGATCATGAAGTTGTTCTTGTTAAGCATTAGAACAGCTAACACGGAAATGCTGGACCACGAGAAAATAATGTTTGAAACTTCATCAACTGCTGGTGGTTGACTCTCAATATAGCAGTTGTGGTTGCAACAGAGTTGTAAACGGGCCGACTAGTTCATATCCGAACCCGACAATATAAGCCCGAACCCGAAAACTAATTTGAAGCCCAAATTATGCTCGAAAAAACCCGAAAGTTAGGTTAGGTCAGAAACATTTAGCAATGTGGCCAAGTTATTTTGATTATATTTTTGGGCATTTAAGACAAAAAGTACGACTCTGGCCCGAATTAAGCCTAAAATTTTTGTCAACTTCAGGCCCGAACCCGACTTACAACTCTGGGTTTCAATGATAAATCATATTTCTTACGGCTTGAACTTGCCGAACATTGTTTCAATAACTTGGTGTATGTCATCGCCTGGACTTGAAGAGGGACTTTAGGCGAGTTTCTAAGTATAAATTGGTCGTTTTCTCATTTTATGCCGTGGTTTGTAGAGCAGTATTGGTTTTAGAGAGCAGTCGAGATGGCCCAAGCACTTTAGCATATCTTAGTCAAATAGCGAAAAAACAGGAAAATTTTGTGTGAATAAATATACAAAACACTAGAAATGGTTTAGACTGAGTCTAATATGTAATTTGAGCAATATTAAATCAAAAAAAGCTTAGATACCAAGCATTTTGACCGCAAAAATTAATGCTAAAGTGAGCAAAAAATCCATATTTTTTGACGAAAATTCAAAATTTCAAATTGCATGCCCTCCTCTCCCTGTGAATCGAATGAGCTGAAATTTGGTATGTGGGGTTTCTATCTGCAACCTGACAATTTGTGGAGGTGATGGGTTAAATTGGAAAAAAGTTTTTTTTGAACAACGCTACTGTTTATATCAATTAAATTTTCCACCGTACATTAGCGTAAAAAGAATAGTATAAAAAACGCCCTCTAACATTTTTGATTAATTTTTGAATTAGACAATTAGCAAATCAACTACAGTACAATGTTTTAGAATAGCTGAACAATTACAAAGATTAAAATTTTAGTTATGCTGTACATTATCTGTCGAATTTTGACAGTTTAGATTCAGTGAATCGTTAAATTGTAATTAATGCTATTGTGTTCAGCAAATACTATTAAGTACTGAAAGGTTTACGTAAAAGACGTCATCAGCCACACAGAAACTAAGGGAGTGGTTGGTTTCCTGCTAAGTTTGTGATTGGTGATGATAAAAATAAGTAGCAAACAAAGGTTTTTAATAACTTTTATTTAAATCAAATTGCAAATCTAATGCAGTTTATAACAAGATGCAGTTTAGTCTTATGCATTTTAAGTAATTTTTTTCACCAAAATTGTTGCAATATAGGTTAAAACTGTCAAAAAAGAAATATCGTAGGGTTAGGGTTGAGGTTGAGGTTGGGGTTAAGATTAGGGTTAAGGTTTCATTGTATTTGATGAATTATGTAGCTAAATACTGCTCATGTATCAAAATTCAAAACTAGTTGAACACCTATAAAATGATACGCACAGCATGCTGTTTTGACGTTAGGCTCTTCAGGAAAGGGAGGAAGTGACAGTAAATCTATTCAAATAAAGTTCATAAGTAATGAACAATGTAACTAAATAATACCTAATTTAAACAGAAGTAGCTGGTATGCTTTTAGTTAATGGAAATGCCTCAATCTCATAGTTTACCTTGGATTCTACAAAATGCAAGGCCAACGTTCGAAGTCTTGCGATTACGTTTCTTTGCCAGAAAATAGTTTCCTAATTTTTTTAAACGTGTCCCTCCACATATGAGAAAAATAAATACACGGATTCAAAACACTGTTCAAGGGAACCTCTGTTAGCAAAACAAAGTGGAAGCGAATTGTATAGCTCAAGTACTATCCTAAGTTTTGAATAGTTTTGGGATTGAGTGGAACATTCCAAAGAACTAACGAAGCAATACACAACGGTATCCAACACATTATATCAGTCATTACAATAAAAGCAACACGTTTCAGCATTCTCCGATTCCTAGCGGACCGGAAAGCACTTTTTTTATGTAACAAACATAGCGTTTCCACATTTCTCCCGGCAGAGTTTCCAGCACTTACAAAAATTCAAACAGAATTTATCAATCTCAAAAACTTTGAAAGTAATCACACTGAAAAAAACTAAAATAACAACACTCACAATAAGGTTATAAAGTACAAAGGCTAATTGAAATTATTAGCATCACGATAATAATCCTCACTAAAAAGGAATAAATCGGGAGAGCAAGTATATTAATAATCGTAAAACCCAATTGTACTCCAGGTTTCTGTTTCGAATTCCACCCAACCCAAAGCGGAGGAAAACTTTTCCATAACCTCTTGAGTTGGATATTACGCAACAGCCTGCAACACTGATGTTGCTTCGGTCGCGTTTATAGTAAAACTTGGAATTGTATAATGATGCAAAAAATCGGCAAAATACGGATATTTAATGAAAGAGTTCTTTTCGTATTTGTAATCTTTAGACAACCCGACTGTAAATGAAGTTTTGAAAGGTTCCAATGGTATTATAGGCAACATAGCTATCATTAGCCATACAATCCATGTCAAAGCTATTAGCCTTATAACTGACTTTAAATGTTGTCTTTTAAAAGGCTTCGAAACACCAAGTAAGCGATAAAAACTTATTATGAAAAGAGTCGTTATAGACACTTGACTTGATACAACATTTATAATGGCAAGGGCATTGCAAAAACCATATTCACTGAAAAAAAACGCCAAGATTAACCTTGTGCCTTATTTCAAACGAAATTGCTGTCAGATATAATCCCATCAACAAATCAGCCAACGACAAGTTTAGTACCAGTGTGTGGTAGATTTGAATATTTTTGATTTTGTTCTGAAATTTTCAATCACAACCATATTCCCAACAAGGGAAAGTAACCCTACTACTGTACTAAAAAATAAACCATTGTGTAACTAAGGATAAATTTAAAAAAGTTGAGCAGTTAATGTTATCGCCACAATGCAAAGGAAAAAAGAAAAGATAGTCAATAGTGTCAGTATATGAGCAGGATGAGTTTATGCAACCAGCTTAAAAATCGTAGTCTGAAAATGAAAAATCTCCACTAGTTTCTACATATGAGTAGATATGAACATTCTCCAATTTACATGATCTAAGAGCTTTTCTAAGTCTTTTCCATTTGAAATCTGAGTTGAAAGTTCATCAATGCTTCTTTGATGATCTTCCGTTGCATTGAAGACGATCAAGTACGTAAATTCCTGAATTGGACATTCAACATCAAGTGGAATCAAAATGATATTGCTGGTATTACGATTCACTTGATAAAATATTGATGCTTCAATTGCTAAGCTTAAGCTTAATTCTACTGTACCAGCACAATATTAAGACTTGAAATTCGAAGTTATTTGCCGTAAAAATAATCCATTTTGAGACGCAATATTTTCATATCTAAATACATCAGATTTAGTCAAAGCAAGTCGAAACCGTTTCGGTCTTTTCAAGCTCATCAGCTGCGCGTAGACAGCTTTGTCATTTGGCTAGAAGTACGATGAGTTATAAAGTCAGTTAAAGTTTTTAAGTTTGTTGGACTTGAAAATGTGACAATTAATAGCAATGGAGTTGCTACATTATTTAAATGTACAGAAAAAAAGAATTATCTACTTTATTGAGCGCAGACGATATGCATATTATAAGCGCAAATACTGCTGTAGAGCGCCGAATTTCAAGACTATTTAATTTTTGAAATCATAAAGCATTCAATTTTTAATAATCTTCCTTTTTTTGCTTTATAGATGACAGTAGAACAAGGTATGATATTGCCGTATATTGTAAAAGCAAATAAGTAACGAGGTTTTATTTTTTGATGTACTATATATACACTTTATAACTATTTTCAGAAATAGATCTTTTTGCTAATAATAATCTGCACTTATTTACATTTTAGATTTTTCTTATTGTGCATTTTGCGGCAATTTAAAAGAAAATTTAAACATAAGCAAACCGTAATATTTATGCTGTTTTTTGGAAATTTTTGAGAACCGACTAAGACAACCTTTTTTTTTGACAAACAATTTATGAATTGCTTTTCCATTAAAGCTAAAACATTTCAGTATTTTTCGTTACTTAATTTTGGTCAAAAGCAAAAAATTAAAATTAAAAAGCTAAGTTACATGCTCTACAATCTTGTCTTAGCTCCAGTAAATACGGGGTGAATCTTGCATTGTAATAAAAGTACTTGATATGCTCTTATAAGATAAATTTATCATATCAAAATGTGAAAAGATGATATTCTATCACATAGCCTCACAGACAATGAATTTCTATATGCTAACACCTTACAAACTAATTAGCTCTAGGGTCAATTTCTTCTAACACTTGTCGAGAAGTTTTCGACTTTAATTTATTTTACTATACAAGGCGGAGCTGAATGTACAGTACACAGTTGTTATATTATGGTATATTGAGCTTTTTTAGATCGAAATCACAAGAATATCCCTGTTTAGTATCAAAGGCACAACTATAGAATCATTCTGTTATCTGCTTCAATGGAGCCAATTATTTGTTAATTTTTCTTACGTGGCTTTTAGTGCTTGGCGTACTTGTATAATATCAAGACTTACTAAAAATCTAATTTAAAAAAAATCAATTTTATGGCCCCTTTTTTCGACAAATTGCATAGCGCAGTATTGACTGCGTTATTATTTCAGAAGTATTATTTATTCTTTGGTGGATTTTGTTTTTTGGTTAAAAACTATAATTGTAATTGTAACTACATTTTACTCATCAAGTTGCCTTGGCCAGGAGACAGCGAGGGGACCTTTCGGTCTTCGAGTCAAGCTACCACCTGCCCATCTGTCTACCACACACGATGGAGGCTTCACACTGTCCCTTTAATTGCTGAACGTCAAGCAGGGAAGCTGTGAATACCAATTTTTATAGTCTTTGGTTTGACTCGACCGGGAATCGAACCCCATGTCTACCGCGTCAGTAGCAGACGCTCTATCCACTCGACCACTGATCGGTAAACAGAACGCTAAATGCAGAGATTTAAAATAAACATTACTAGCTTTAGATTTTGATATAATCAAATGAAAAATTATACGTAAAATTCTACTACAGCGGCGTTTAAAGCGAATCATTTAGCGCTATACTCAGTATTCCATAGCATTTTATAGGCTTCTGCTGTGCAAATATTATTTGTTTTAATGTCCACAAAAAAATAATTATGCTATGACAGTCCTTTGTGATACTATGATTTTTTTGAAAAACCAAGAAGATTACAACATTGACTTAACTCTCCACTTACTAAAGATTGACCCCCTTGCGTTACAGGCAACTAACATCATTACCGCCAAGCAAGAATAAAGATACTGCCTCGCCTATGAAAAATGTTACCGTGTGTTCTTTTTCTCACTACACAATAATTACATATTATAAGAACCGTTCTACACAGTGCGTCAAATCACCAGAGTAAGAGCGTATCCTTCGCTTATTTTAACCAATCGGCGGCTTGAATAAGGCGTTACACTCTCCGTACCAATCTTCTGTTTAAACTGAACTAAAAATGCACTCTTACACTCACAATTTCACGACGAGTAAAGCCCAAGCCTAGCTGACACTGCACTGAAAATCGTTTGAAAAGTAGAACGTAACTATTACTTAAAACTTACAGTGACTTTCCTCTTCTTGTTTTGAGCTGTTTAATGTCTCATTTTGTGCAATTTTTTCTCTTAATTCTATTTTGGGTTGTTGTTGCTAACGATGGTTTGCAGCGTGTTACCAATTTTTATGAACCTCTTAATTCGTTGGTTGTTTGTCCAATTTCTTTCACAATGTCAAACCAATTTTCAACCCCAAACTATGTTCACTTCTGGTAGCTCTTACACTTTTTTGCATTATTTTTTGTAACTCATCAAACAATGTAAGAAAAACTGAGTGATGTCTGCTTGACTAAACTGATTTTGCCTAAGACGTAATGACAATGCAAATTTGTTTGCACCAAATTTTAGTCATCATAGAGACAACTAAAAAAATCACAGCAAAAGGTTAAAAATTGACTACCAAGAATTTTCATAAAAGAAACAAATAAACGGGTGATTGTGAATCAACAACAAAACTCCGTTGTTACGTCATAATTACTAATATTTATTTAGCATGGTTAAATGCAATACAAATCTGACACAAGAAATTGGACCAATCAGAGGATAGATTTGAATGAGATGTACAAAGACCGCTACGATAAACTTGGCTTAGGTTGTTTTTCGGGGAAATAAAGAGAGTTTCGCATTGAGGGAAGGGGGTTTATTATTTTCCGTCAGGGGCACGATATGAAGGGGAACTCGCAGACGGAACATTTCATGGAAAAGATAAGCAGCTTTTCTTTTACACAGGTTAAAAAATCCAAAAACGAAACTTTAGATATAAATTATACCCATGTGGAGCAGCAAAAACTTAAGTTTGTTCAAAGTTACCCCTATTTCTACCGGGCTATTTTCACATCCTATTTGTACCGGTAGGGCTGCCCCTATCTAAAAACTGTTTGGTAAGTGATCGGGATAATATTTTTTGCTTGTTGAAGCTATTTTTTGTTAAAGTTTTTAAATTAAATAGTTTGAGGTTGTGACGGCACGAAAACGATGAGGACGTCATCAAAACAAGTAAATTCTTATAACAGCATACAAATTTGTCCAAATGTTTCTAAATATCATTTTTAGTTTGGACTTTTGTTATTTTAAAAACATATCTGATAAAGTCACTGCAGATGATGACGTCACATGCATGATAACGTCGTGAATATGGTGACTCCGTTTTGAATATATCACGTTGATTATTATTTGTAATTTTTTGTGACTGAGTTGTAGTATAATTTACAAAATTTTGGAATACAACAGTAATATTTTCATCATATCATTCAACAGCTGATGACAACGTCTATTCTTCTAATGCAAACGTAGTTCATTTCGAGAAACAGCAGAAAAAGCAATAGTTTTGAATTATGACGTCATCAAATACGTAAAGATTATGCAATGCATTTATTAGTAAATAAAATATTCTATTCTAGCTAAAGATTAGCATCAATAATGAAGACGCAGTACAATAAATAGAATAAGTGCGTTGATAAGCATGCATTGTGCTCAAAGCTGTATGAAACTTCTTAGGTGTCTCTGACAAAAGCAAAAATGACGTCACTTCCTGTTATCCGGATGTCCACAAACTTTCTGAAAATGTTTGTTATTAAATTTGATTCAAAGTCAGGGTGAAATTCTTAATTTTAAGTTTTTTATTTAAAATTTTGTTTTTGCTTTTGGCAGGCACCCCTGGTGACCCAACATACGGGTGAAACAACCATATTCTTCAATTAAATCAAAAGTTTTATTGTACTTGCTGTATTACGGTGAAAATTGTAACGAGTTGACTGGGCCCATCTTCGTATCATTGTACTTCCAAGCAACAGAGCTTTTTTTAAACAAAACGTCGCAGTAGTGACAAGCCTTGGCAACATTGTGTCCGATTTGATTGGCCCAAGATTTGAACCTTAGGTCTCTCGCTTCAGAGACGAACGCGTTATACCTCAACCAACTGGCCGCCAATTGTTGTTCAAAAATGTAAAATTATAAAATTCTTTATGTTAGAGTTTTCTCAAAACTCTTTCAAAACTTTTGAGGGATCTAAACGTAAGCTATCAACAGTAGTTAAATAGAATTTTATTGGTGCAACTAAATTTTAATTTAGAAATTAAAAACGCCATTTTGGTTTGGAACCGGGCGTATCGTTTTCTTATCAAGGCATTTTGCTCATCTGCAGTCATGTTTATAAACTTTTTGGTTCCAATTTGGGTTATTTGGAAATTATATTCACCTAAAAGAAATACTCACAATAAGTAACTTAAAGTAAGTAGCGAAGTAAGTTACTATAACTGATATCTATGTCAGCTTTTGATGAAAAATTTTTGATAATTTTTAACATTTGGACTGAGTGATTAAGGGACAATTTGTTATCCCAACGGTGGTCGCTATATTGCAACATGGAAAAAGGGGCATGCTGTGGAGGGAACCTACCAGTTTCAAAACGGTCTAATTTTTGATGACGACCCCTCACTTGTCGATGAGTGGCGCTATTGCAATAAACTTCATGACAGAAGATTTTACAAAGTAAGTTTGGGTTCATTATATAATTATGTATGCTTTTTTCTTTCTTTTTTTATCTCTGAGTTTTATTTTCAATGCCAAGTTACAACATTGACACCAAAAAGAGGCGCAAGAAAATGTAAAATCACGTTATCACATGACAAAAATAAAATCATAAAAATAAAATACATATTTGAAGCACGTTGAGTCAAAAGTTGATAAATGACATTTTTCAAAAAATAAGTTTTTAATAGATTTCAAGTTATTTACCAAAAACTGGTTTCCCTGAGAAAAAATTAACTTAATTTTCAATCATTTATTGATAATAAATAGCTTAGTATGTTGCACTTGACAACATGGTCAAAAAAGGAAATTTAAAACTTTAAACGAAATATTTTCGAAATAGCGAAATGCGACTTATCAACTTTTGCCAAAACGTGCTTCATTTGTAATAAAAATGGAGACTGCCATGCTCACGCCTCGCGGCTATCAAACCAACCAAAACAGCAAAAACGAACACTTTTATCATAGTACATTGCTCGGCATTGCGTGTACTGCTTGTAACCAAAACCATACCCCAAACATTAACCCTTAAAAGCGTTGATTAAAAAATGCATAATTGAATAGCCTTCATTTTTTGCTTTCTTTACCTCAAAAATTTTCAATCAAACAGGCACTACCAATAATAGTTTTAAACTGCACAAGAATGGGAAAAAGCTTAGCAGATCTGTAGCTAAAAAATAAACATTAAATTTAAGCTGCTCCTCTTCAGACGTAGCAACATTTAATGTTAAAATGATGAGTCTGCTTGTGAATAGAGATTGGTTAACTGCTGAAACGGTTGTTTCAGCTTTAATTTACGGTCGGATTGGATCACAAAGTACAAGCATTGGTGTTTACAGCTTTCCTGCTTGACATTTCGCATAAAAAGGAGTAAGAGGGAGCGTGAAGTCTTCACCGTTTGTGGTAAACAGGTGGGCGCATGGCAATTTGACTCCAGTACCAAAAGGTTTCTTCGCTGCCTTCCTGGTCAAGACAACTTGGTAAATGAGCAATTGAACACGTACTCTAATGGTGGCATATTCCAAAATTTTTGCAGGTTGGTCCGCTCAAGATGTAATACTTTTGCAAACGTTTTTATACAATTTCCCATTTCAGTTTGATAGTTTTATACCCAACGAGCCATCATGTCCGAAATAATGTTTGTAAATACTGTCTGCTAGTTTAGCTTGAAGTGTAACTAGAAGTCTGCAGTGAGAAAAGCTTATTCGTGCTGGGAATTAGGAAGCAATGCTCCTAAACGCAGAAAATTTAGAATTTTTTTTGCAAAAATAACTTAATTTTACCCCTATTTTAGTAAAATTATTGTTTTTAAAACGTGGTGTAATTAGAAGTAATTAGCAGTGCAAAAACACAATTAAACTGGCTGTGTAAAAGGACTATGAGGCTTGTGGCTAATAGTAAAATTGAACTTTTTTATTATAAGCCTTACAAGCTGTTAAATCATGAAATAAAAAAATTGCATGTTTTAACCTAATTCGCCTGCATTAAAATAAGACAATGTTGGAGATGTTCATTCCCTTACACCCCCACCGACCTTTTTAATGTTAAGTCTGGCCAGGAAATGGATCTTGCCTCAGTTATTGCAACAAATTTTAGGGGTTATAAGTTTTTCTTATATTTCTCCTTTTTGAACAAGGAGGCATTCGGACCCTTTTGGATCCGCCACTGTATAATTACAATTAAAAAAATTGAAAAATAGTACTAGTTTGCAAGCTTTGGTAAAAATTGCCTAAACAACCGTAAGGACATTTTGAGTATACAGTGGTTTAATAAAATTATTAAGATTTAAAGCGCTTGGTACTGACCCTAGCTGTTTTGTCTGCAATGGCTCATCAGGAAAAATAGCTCATCAGGAATTCAAAACCGAAAACTCACCTGAAGCCAAAGCGCAGATAACCGCAAGCGTAGCTTGAAGCCAAAGCGCAGATAACCGTAAGCGCGTTTGTTTCTAGTCTTCTATATAATAAAGAGTCCATGTTGAAACAAATTAAAATAAGCTGGCGCCAACTCAAAATAAAAGCACAGCGTAGCTGTGAAGCTTAAAAGTTGCAACAGTTCGACAGATTAAATTTTACGTGCATAATTTTAGTTATTGAGCGTTCTGGTTAGTTTTGCTAAAATCGCTTCTCTAATATGTTTCGTGTAATTTATTGTGCAAAGCTAAAACTGTCCGAACCAAACTTAATGAAGAATAACCAACTACGTCATCAACTATAAACCGTATGAAATTTAATAAATCACCAAAAAATAATTTTAGGGACAATATCAGAGCCATCAACATTTTATATCTTTTCCAACGTCAGTTTAGCAAAATATAGAGTTAATTTGCCTTTTGAGTGTATGTGAATCCACAACCTTAAATATCGTTGCTCCAACTTTTTCCCAGTGCCTCCAAGAATATCAATAGCTCTATTTGGATATTTCACATTTATTAGCCCCAAAACTATTATAATCGTATAATTTGAAATGTTTAAATACGAAATCTTAGACGAAACAAATTCAATCATAAGTTTGACAGGAAATTATGAATGGTCTCCGCTCAGCAGGACGTTTTTTATTGACAAATGACGGTGACAAGTTTGGAAAGTCTTATCAAGAAATTCCGAATCACTGTTATGACGTAGGCAATGGATACCTTGATCCTGAGCGAAAAGCAATTTTCAACTACCAAAAGCTTACAAATTGTACCATATGCATTGTTTCATTAACTCTGCTTTTGCCAAGTTGGTCGAGGTATAACGCGCTTGCCTCTGAAGTGGAGAGTCTAAGGTTCAAATCTCAGGCCGGTCAAATCGGACACAGGTTTGCCGATAGCTCGCCTCCGCTGCAATAGTTTTTCGAAAGAATTTGTGTTGCCCACAGACGCAATGACGAGGAAATGGCCCCGCAAACTTTTTACACGCTTCAGAGTAGTACAGCGAGTGTAATAAAAGATTTGATTTTTGTTTGATGCCTTCTGGCCAATTGATCGAGCAATAATTTATTCGTTCCTGGAACGAGAGGTGCAAGGTTAAAATCTCGGGCTAATCGAATTGGACACAGTGTTGGCAACGGTTTGTCATTGCTGCGACATTTCTTTGAAAGGATCTGAAGACAACAAAGACGTGGATATAAGCCTGAAAACTCGTGACACGATTCGACGTACTATAATACACTGCGAGGCAGAAATGGAACCGGTTAGGATTTTCTCGACCCGACCGGTAAATTTCAAAATCAACCGGCCGGTCGACCGGTTTCTGATCGGCCAGGTCGACCGGTTTTTTTACTGAAGGGTTCTGTTCACTTTTCAATGTATCTAATAAAAAATTTTCAAAAAGGGGGGGAGGGACATGGGTGAAGTGCTAAAATTTGTGACTTTGCACGGGAGTCTCAGAAAAAAACGCAAAAAAATTTTTGTGTTTTTTTGCAAAAATAACTCAATTTTAAGAACTTTTTTGGTTAATTTTCGATTTGAAAGACCTGCTTTGAGCAGCGCAAAACGTGCAAAAAATAAGCATAAAAAGAACTGGAGGGCACAAGCTAAATTATTAGACGCTCTTTCTAATGATTTTCTAATGATATTATGCAGAGATGGAGTTCTTTAGGACGTCCTTAGCCTCGAAGGCGTTCTCGAAGACACATTTTGAAGTCCTTGGCCTCAAAAATCAAGTCCTTGGCCTTGGTCTCGAAGCCTTATCTCCTCGAAAATTGCCCTGTCTTTGGCTCGAGGACAGCAGTATTTTTTTAAATTGTTAAAATTTTGTACATCGCCTAAAAAAATTTTTGCATGACGTTTTTTTCTGGAGATTGCCTGAAAAAAAATTTTGAAGACCTTTTTTTGGAGAACACCTGCGCCTGTGTCCTTGGTCCTTGGCCTAGAGAGGGTCTGTCCTCGAAAGTGTTGTCCTCGTCCTTGGCCTCAGATTTTTTTGTGTTCTTGGCCTTGGTCTCGAGCCTTGTGTTCTTGATATTACGGGAAAGGCCAAAAAAAATGAAGGTACAATTTTTTAGCTATTGATGACAGATTATATGCAATTTGCCGAGCAGCAAACACAAAACTGTTCTGACACTGGCTAGAAAACATTCGAACTATAATATGCCCCAGCAGTTTGTAGAAATGTTTCTACTTCAGAACAAGCCATGGCTAGTTAGACATAAAAAAAATTAAACCTATATCTTTCTTGCCCATTGTAGAGTGTGGTAAATTTAAGTTGAAAATAGCTTTTCAAAGCGCAAGGTTTTAGCATGTACTATAAAATTTGAAATCTGCGCCACTTCTACTCTTAAGCTGATTAAAATGATGCTAAAATGCCAGATAGCGTAAGCCTCTTTCACATGCATGCTTCATTAGAATCTGATTACGCGATTTTAAGATATATTTTCCACTTTTTTGCTTTGTGTCGTGGCACAAAGGGGGGGGGGGGGGAGAGAATGGCACAATACTCTTACTCTAATTACGCCCCACGATGCGCATGTCTTAATGGTCAGAGCATATTATTCACAGCTTGAAACCATTCAACAAGTGTTTTCAGAAGGCGTACTTCTTTAATACTGTTTTTTTATAAAAAGTTTTATTTATGATAAAATACGAGGGGCGTTCAAAAAGTATTGCACTCAAAGCATTGCTCGTACAGGATTTTACCAATCTTGTTTATATTTGGCACAAACATGACAGGACACATCTTTTTGCGATATCAAACCGGGACATCTTTTTGCGATATCATCTTTTTGCGACATCAACCGGGAGTTCTACAACACTGGTATACATGCCCTCGTTCATAGATAGACTGTAGCTCTTGAGAGAGGTGGAGACTATGTGGAGAAGTAAAAATGTAATCCTCACACTTGTACCTTTCTTTTGATGTATAATACATGTTGCTACTATAATTTGTTTGCACATAATAAAATTGAGTGCATTGCTTTTTGAATACTCCTCGTATATGTATATTTCGGTTGGTGCTTAGATGTCTTTTAGTTGCTAGAAAGGAGAATTTGACCGGTGTTTCAACCGGCTTAACCGGCCTGTCGAAGAATCTCAACCCGACCGGCAACCCGACCGGTTTCCATCTCTGCTGCGAGCATTATGAAAATTATTTTATTTTACTATGTTTAACAAAAAAGTGAAATGATTAATTCTTCACAGCAACTAAATCTTATCAGCAGTTGTTTAGATGCGTAAGTTAGGAATGGGTGTTGGTTTATTGCTGCACTAAATTGCTGCTCACTATGTGTTCTCGCGCTGTTGTTTGCTAACAAAAATACACATGACTTCTTCACAGTCTCGAAAAATTAGACATAAGAACCGTCATACCCTTCAATCGACATCATTAAACGCAGCATAAGAGAAACTTCAATTCCTTAAAATCGATGAGATTTTGCTTGAAGCATTAGCAGTTAGTGCACTTTGACAGTATTTAAATCAATCTTTTTATTATACTTGCTGTATGACTTCGAAGCGAGTAAGTTTGCAGGGAAAAATCATTTGTCTTTGTACCTGCTGGCAACACAACACTTCAAAATAGAAAATGTCGCATCTGTAGCGAGTCGTTGGCAACACTATGTCCGATTTGAGTATAGCCCAATATTTGAACTTTTCAGACTCAATGATCTAGAAACGAACGATTACCGCTCATGTTTTTAATTGTTTCAGGGAGTGACTATTTTACCAAAATTTTGAAGTTAAAGAGAATTTGAGAAATACACGGAACATTTTTTGCTGCTCATTATTTATTTATTTATTTATTTATTTAAGGATTGAAATTTAGGTTAGAGTTAGAGTTTAGGTTAGGGTTAGTTTTAGCATAAGGACTTGAGTTTGAGTTAGGCTTGTATCAGAATTCATCAAAAAATAGATAAAACGTTTTTTGTGAAATGGTCTCTTTTATTTTATTTTTTTATTACGATGTTGTTTTAAAATCAGGAAAGCAACTCACTATAGCGGTTCTTGTTACTAATATTTTTATCCTTTTTTAATTTTTTTATTTCTAAATTTTAAAAATACTGCGCACTGTTTTTACTTTGTTACAACGCGGAACGATGAAAATGAGCTAAAAACATTTCAAACAAAATATTGTGTGTTAAATCTTGGTTGGACTGCAGTTTCTACTACATCTAGAGTTCTACATGTGCTCTCTGATTTGTTCTATCAGTGAATTGATGTATAATTTACACTGAGGCCAATTTGCAATGCCAAATTAAACAATTCAGCAGTAACTTAACTGGATTTAACCTGACGTTTGTTATGTTGTAATTCAAATACACTCTTTTTTGACGAAAACAATTTTATAAAAACACGAAGCTCATTTTTGCTTAAAATTTAAGACCAATTTTAGCCTCAGCAAGGAAAAAATAATTCGAAACACGATTACAACAATGCATTTATAAGTATTCACCAGATCCTTTTCTTTTTTTTTTTTATTGCCATTACGATTTGTTCAACAGAAATCATGATTTAGATTCTTGAACAAACCTCAACTTTGATCAAGCAAGAATTGTTTGTGTCAGTTTGTTATCCAATAAAGTTAAGAAAAAATTAGGCTAATATTCTTAGAAATTTAACAACAGTATAAAAATAATTGTAATACGAGTGTGTTAAATCCAAAAAAGTTGCCTGTAGTTTTGATTTAATGTCGTTTCTTTAATTTAAGTAGTCAGCATAGGTGTTGCCAGAATTTTTGATTGAGGAAGTGGGCCCAAACTACAAATCACACGCAATGACGTCATTAGAAATTTTCAAAAGAGAAACTTTTTATGGGACAAAGATATTGTAGAATGAAAGATCAGAAGCCGGGGCTTGTTTTGGTAATAAAGCAGAATTTGGTAAAAGAAAATGGCTCAAAATAATTGCTAAAAAGTAAAAATGTCTAACTTGGGAGAAGTGTTGAGTAAACTAGTGTGACTCAAACGCATCACAAACGGAGGTCTGGGGACGAGGCCCCAGCCGCCGAAAACTATTGGGGACTGGGGGCCTGCCCCCAGCCGCTAGACCATTTTTTGTATATTTTTCGAAAAAAAAAGCTATTTTAATGTCAATGGATCATATTTTGCACGTGTTCCGAGCCATTTCAATCAACTAGATTTTTAACATTTCAATGCTGATTGGAAAAAAATTATATTGTTCAATTCTCCTTTTACTTGCAATTTAAGTTCAAAACACGTTTAAAATGTTGCGTTTTGCTGTTAAATTTTGCAAGTGATTTGGAACAGGTAGTGGGATGTAAGGTCCACTGCCTTCTGCAATATTTTAACTGTAAATAATAATCCATTTGAAGACTTTCCTTGAAAATTTTTGTTTTGTTATGAAAATAAACAGAAATAGGAGTACATGTACGGCCTGGGGGCCCAGGCTCCCTCAATTAAAAATCAATAGTTTGTTCAATGAGCACTTTCCCAGTTGTTTTTCTTCAAAAGTATCTTTTCGCAAAAAACTAGAGAGGTGGAGGTAAATTTTTATTGAAAAATGGTACAACAAATGGTTAGCCAACTAACCATCTTATTCCAGGGCTGGATTTATATTGGACGGAGCCCTTGGTACTTTGGGGATTATTGCAACATTTTTCTACTAAATATAGAGGAAGACCAAAAAAAAAACACCATCTAAGCGCGGGCCCGCTGGCACCGTGCCATATGGTAAATCGGGCTCCAGTTATTGTATCACCTTCATAACAAGATTAGATGAGGGCCTGAGGTAGCAACGTTTGAGATAAAAACCTTTAATTTCACCCGGGTAATACATTTAAATTAGTTGGCAAAAATTGAAGTGAGGGGGCCCGGGCCCTCTAGTTATCAATATTCTTGTTAAATATTGTTGTACACGGAAATGCTAAAAAAACAAAAGTGTAGAAACATGTTTTTTGCCACATTTTTATCATTGGTGGCATTTCAATTAGGGGGAGGGCAGGTTTCCTGCCCCTCTCCCCTGGCTAAGCCTATGGTAATCAATACGTTAAATAAAAGACCATGTCTATTTTTAGACACAACTTGTTTTATCCCTGGGAGTTTCCTTCGTGCAGTCTCATCCGAAGAGCGCCTGTTGATGATGAAAAAATATAGAAAAGGACAGAGAGAACCTATTGGAGTTTAGCGTATAGGCAACTATGATGACATAAAAAAATTAGCAAGCAGGCTGGTGTCAGAGCTATTGAGAGATGCCAAAAGAGGCTCGAAAAAGAAGAGCAATTAAATGGAAACTCTTCAGAAAATGCAGTTTTGGGAGTTAGAGGTAACGAAAAGCTGACTAAACATAAAGATGGAGACCTCATAGATCATCAAAATAGTGCAAAAGCAGTATTTTGGTTTCGGCACAAATTTTAAAAATTTTGGTCTTGCTTTGAAAAGCAATAGTTGTGATTTTAAACACTAATACATTGCTTTAAAATCAGTTGAGTTTGAATTCAACTGATTCAAAAAAATGCTCGACAGCGTTGGTGTTATTTTCTTTACAATGTTGATTAGATGATTTCATTGTCAATCAAAATTCATGGATTCTCAACCTACCTTGCATGAAACTTAAGTCTTTGCAAAGAATCATAGCTTTAACATAGCTCTGACTCGATCAATTCAAATCTTTCATTATAATCGATGTATTACGCCGAAGTTGTAACGAGTTTGCATGGCTCATCTCCGCGTCATTGCGCCCGGGCAGCAAGCTTTTTCAAAGAACTGTCGCAGCTGGGGCTAGTGGTTGGCAATGCTGTGTTCAGGTAGACCGACTCGAGATATGAACCTCAGACCACCCGCTCCCGAAAAAGAACGTGTTACCGCTTGACCAACTGGCCGGTGAAAAACAGAGTCAGTTTCCAGAATATCTTTCGGTACCAAGACCTGCACAACTAGATGTGTCAAGAGCAAAAAAGTTCTTACTTGTTTGGCGAACCAAACTTCTGGCTAATTTTGAGTACATAGCAGACTACCAGCGCAGTGTTAAAACAGTTAAAATTAAAACTAGCAACTTGTAGTCACCAAACTTGTTTATTATTCCTTAAGACGCCACACCCCAGTTCTTGCATTACTCACATCATATCTCTTGGGTAAAGACCCAAGCGATTCCATCTAAGATCCTCAATGTAATTGGTCCATCTAGTTTTCGGTCGTCCAACTGGTCTTTTTCCATTTGCTTTAGCAAGTAAAGCTTGTTCGGAGAGTTTTTTCTGAGGCGTTTTGGTTAAATGACCAAACCATATAAGCTGATATCTTTCAATTCGGAGAACTAACGGCTTAATGTTTGGAGATCATTTTATAACTTTCATTTATCATAGCAGTAACAGCGTTTAAAACTATGTACGATCACGTGAGCAAATCTGACCAAACTCCCAAACGTTGTTCTGCCATTAACATCAAAAACTACGGAGTCTAACGGAGTAAAGTTTTTTTCGAGAAAAAGAAAGATAGCTTTGTACTTCGAGGCAAATTGCATAATAAGAAATCTTTACAATAAGAGAATAAATACTTAGCAGAAACAGCGATGCAGGACAATAATTTTGTTCAGTATTAGGTTCCAGTAACATTTGATGGCCAACCCAAACCTATACCGATGAAGGTACCCGCCGGTTTTCTTCACTACTTTTGTTAAATTGCATAGTTTTGCGAAAAAATATTTCAGCCAACAATGCAAATTAAAATGAAATATACGGTACGAGAAGAGTTAAACGGAAGCGAAATTGCTACTTGATCTAACACAATCCATTGCCAGTCTAAAAAATATATAAGTTTGTATCAAGTCAAGGCTGCTCCTGCAGGGCGCCTGGCAATGCAAAACGCTTTATACTTGCATCTTAAGGTGTTGGCTAGTTAACTAAAAAGATATGATAATTTTTGTGCATACTTTAAGACTCTGTCTTTCAGCCAACCAATATACTTTGTGTTCGCTGCTGATGAAAAGGGACAAACCCCGAAACGGCAGGCTGCACAGCGATTGAGAATATATAGCTCCTTGATCAGATTTGCGATTTGGTTTGGTCGAGCTCTCTCGCTGGGTACGAAAGTTACCACAAGTGATAATTTTCGTGCAAGCTTTAAGACTCTGATTTTCAGCCAACCAGTATTCACTCTGTTTGCTGCTGATAATGGGACAAACCCTGAAACGTCAGGCCGTACAGCGATTGAGAGCATATGTGTACATGTATTTATGCATGACAAGCATATAAATAAAGACAAAAGATCATTGAGATTGTTATGTTACATCATTCTTAGTTGCTATGTTGCCTCGGTCAGGAGGCAGCGAAGGGACATTTCTGTCTTCAGGTAAAACTGCTACCTGCCACTAGGATGGTTCAAAAACATTTTTTTTGATATGTTTTTCTTCAAGGGTCTTAAAAGTTGTGTTTTGGTTTTCAAGTTGGTCTTTACTTGAAGTTACTATCTCAAGTGGTTAATGAGATATGGCAATTTTTGTGATTTAGTGGGGTGCGCTTAGAATGTGGGGAAGGGGGTTGCGCGACCCCTAAACGTTAATTAAAGTAAAAAAAATTAACATGTTTTTTTTTGGCACCAAAACTCACCTTTCAAACCCTTTGGAGAAAAACACATCGGAAAAAAGTTTTTTTGAACCACTCTACTGCCCACCAGTCTGCTGCTCTCGGTGGAAGCTTCACACTGACCCTTACGGGAAGCTGTGAATACCAATTTTTGTAGTATTTGATTTGGCTGGAAATCGAACCCAATTCTACCGTTTCAATAGCAGACATTATTCAGTGAAATATCGCCAGAAAAAAGGCTCCAGAAATGAAGATTCAGCTGATAGCACAAGCAAACACCAATATTTTATGGAGTCTATTGTTTCGAAATAATTGGTTTTTGGCCAAATCATGAGCCAAAATGTATGTTAAAGAAACCGATTTTTTGATTTTTAGGCCTTGTTACGGTGTCCAAAATTTTGTTGTCTCGTGATACCCATCAAGGTACCTCTTGAAAAATTTTTTACAAAGTAGAGTTTTAATGCCTTATTAATGATTGATTTGTCTTCCGTTGCAACCAGATGCCGTTTTTAAGATATGCCGCTTTTAATCGAAGGCGGATGAATATTTTAAAATCATACGCTTGAATAATTTTTTTTACTATTGGTGTTGCCGTGAAATAATCCACAAATTTCAACAAAGATATTTTTTATCTTTCTTTGAATGTAAAAATTCAAAATATGATAAATTGAAGCGCGTATTAGCAAAAGTTGATAAGTCGCATTTCGCCGTTTTGAGAAAATCGCGTTTAAAGTTTTAAACTTTCATTTGGCTCCGTTGTCAAGTGCAACATAATAAGCTGTTTATTACCAAAAAATAATTGAAAATAAACTTAAATTTTTACTCAAGTAAAACAGTTTTAATAAATAACTTGAAAAATATGAAAAACTCATTTTTTGAAAAATGTCACCTATCAACTTCTGCCAAAACATGCTTCAATTTAAACTACATAATTAATCATGGGTAAGTTTTTGCTAAAACGTTTGCATAATTTAAGTTTTAGCTTGAGTTTTTTTGTGTTGAATTTTAAACATGGAAACTTGCTTTGAAGTCACGTGACCGTTGTCACTTGGCAGCTGATTGTTATGAATGTAAAACTTCAAAACAATTTTTTACGACAAAATATCGGTAACCATTAATGAAGAAATTGTTTCTTGCAAAAGGTCGAAAAATAAACGAACTACCTTATGAATTACATACACTACGTGTTTCTTATGATGATAGCCTACCCACAAAAAGCAGCCTAATACAATAACTGCTTCGAAGATTACCGATAAGCTTCAAGGAATATCGATAGCCTACGGCAGTCTGTAACTGTGGGTACACCGGTCATCAGTCCATAACGTTTTATTCCAATCGAATTAAAGCACATCGTCAATTCTAATAAATCATTCAGCTACATTGTTTTAAGACTACACTAGTTTAAGGCAAAGTTTCAACACAAAGCAATAGGCCTACACTTTCGCAAATATAGCAAACTACGGCTTAAATAAACTGTGCTCCTTTTCAGCAATTTCATGAGAGTCATCTCTTATTTTGGGTTATTTGTTGGTTTAATTCCGGTGATTGTTTCAAGTGCTTAAGTGAGGCAGAACAGACATTCGAGAGTTGATAAGCCAACTAGCTTGGGCTAAACTAGTTAGTTTCGAGGAGTGAAAGCCTATCAGTATTTCTCAAAGCAGTTATTGTATTCGGCTACTTTTTGTGGGTAGACTATCATTATAACTGACATGTGGTGCAATTCATGAGGTACATCATTAGTTTTTCTACTTTTAACACGAAATGATTTCGTTATTAGTTCTTAAGGATATCGGTATTCAGTTATGAAAAATTATTATAAAGTTTTGTATTCGTAACGATCAGCTGCCAAGCGACGACGGTCACGTGACTTCAAAGCAAGTTTCCATGTTTAAAATTCAACACAAAAAAACTCAAGCTAAAACTTAAATTATGCAAACGTTTTAGCAAAAACTTACCCATGATTAATTATGTAGTTCAAATTTATAGTATTTTACATTTTTACATTCAAAGAAAGATAAAAAATATCTTTGTTGAAATTTGTGGATTATTTCACGGCAACACCAATAGTAAAAAAAATTATTCAAGCGTATGATTTTAAAATATTCATCCGCCTTCGATTAAAAGCGGCATATCTTAAAAACGGCATCTGGTTGCAACGGAAGACAAATCAATCATTATTCAGGCATTAAAACTCTACTTGTAAAAAATTTTTCAAGAGGTACCTTGATGGGTATCACAAGATCTCTTTTCTAAACGTTTTTTCTGCTAGCGTAATAAGGCCTATTTTATCAAAAATTTAAAACAACTTTTTTAATCCCTGCTACAGGTAATTTGGAAGAAGATATTAAAAATTCAGATTGAGAACACTGCGCCAATAACTCACCAATGTAGAACTTTTTTTCTGAAGAAAGCTGTTTATTGCCCTATACTACTTAGACTCTATACCACTTATCTATGGCTCTATACTGCTTATGTTTTTTATAAAGAGTTTCATTTATAATAAAATATATATATGTATATTTCGATTGGTGCTTATATGTCTTTTAGTTGCAAGAAAGGAGAATTTAACCGGTGTTTCAACCGGCTTGACCGGCCGGTCGAAGAACCTCGACCGGACCAGTAAACAATTTAGCGACAAATTACAAAAGCAATTTAGCGACAAATTACTCATTTTAAATTTAGGTCAAACGACTTTACGGAGATTTGTACAGAACTTTTTGGGCTCCCCTATTATTTTTTCAACTTATATTTGACACAATACAAGCTATTTGCATTAACTGTTGCATTAATTATACGCATTAACTGCTGCCAGCAGCATGGCCGAGCGGAACTGAGCGCTGATTATTGCGTATGCAATACTGCGACCCGAGTTCGATTACGGCTGCAGGCCGCCTGCCTCGACACATACGCGGATAGCTAGAGACTCGAAGAGCGCGAGCTCACTTCCCAGTCATCCTCATCTCTCCGTTCTTATTAAGTTCATTGAGTTGTAAATTCTAATGGCTTATAATAGTTTTGCAGTGGTGGGCCTTATTTCAAGCATATGCAGGTAATAAGGCCCCCAAAAGTTTTTTTCAAAGTGATATCACGCCAAACCGTAATATCATGTCTTTGCCTAATTTTGATATATGGTTGCTATGGACCTAAGCTACTACGAAGCACAGTTTCATCCAAAACCGACGAGTAGGTTTTTGCAGGTATCAAAAAGTGTGTTAGGTGGGCCTTATTGCATGCTGGTACCTTACTTCTATAGCTTGTACTACAGTTTATAAATAGCAGTTATATAGAATACATTTAATTTCTACTTGGGAGCCGTATTATTTACATTCAGTTTTACTTTACTTCTGATAGAATTGGTATGTTGCTGTAACTCCTTTTTCTCAAAAAATTTGAAGCTGTATTGGTCGTTAGAATAGAGCCAGTTTTCAAACAATTTTAAATATATTTGAAATGTTTTCTTATAATAACAATAAGCCAAATAAGGAGTTTGACAATTTTGGTTCTAGTCAAAAACAGTTCATTATTTTTATTGCGAATATGTCAAAAATGGCCAATTAATATTTTTGAAAATCACAAAAAAAGAATTTGATAGTGTTTCAGTTCCAGTCCAATGTTGTGATTGATGTACACGAGCAACCTTATTCCTCCTTGTGTCGCAAAAACTTTAAACAATTTCTTTTACATTGTCTTTGATTTTTATTAAAAACACACCCGCCATTCTTTATATCTACCACACAGCTGACATTCACAAATTTAACAACGTCATGCTAAGGGCTTAAAACAAGTTTGTGCGTATGCGCCCATCGGTGTCATTTTTAATGTGGCCGTGCCGTGTTTTGCAAAACATACCTGTATTAAATAAAACTGCTGCGTAAAATTATTTTCGGTAGTAGTAGTAGCAGTAGCAGTAGCAGTAGCAGTAGCAGTAGCAGTAGCAGTAGCAGTAGCAGTAGTTGTAGTAGAAGTAGCGGCAGTGGCAGCGGCAGCAGTTTATTAGTAACAAAGGTTTAACACACAAATCAGAGGTCACATTCAAAACACAAGAAGCACCAAATAACCCTAAGATTTTCTAGTCAAGATGCTCCTTGTTAATATGCACGACACGTTATTACACAAAGATGCAGTAAAATGATGAAGTACAGCGAATAGCACAGACAATGTTGTTTGTAGCAAAGCTCCCACATGTTCAAATGCGCACGGGTGCAGTACATACAATGCTTAATCAATACCTAACAGTGTGGTCAGTAATCTCTCAGTAAATTTTCTTTAAACTGCTTTTTAAAAGAATTGAAATGTTTATTTTTAAATTTTCACTAATTTCTTTCCATAGTTTAGCACCTCTAAATTCGATTTTATTTTGTCCAGCAGATTTAGAGACTTGAGGTAAAAAGTAATTAGATCTGCTTGGTTTTCTGGTTGCATATTCATGAATTTTGTCAATTGTTGTGAAGTTATAATTACTAGTGAAATAAATAAAAAAAACGAAGCTTGTTTTTTTTAAAAAAACGTTTTTTTTTTGTTTTTTTTTTTTTGGTTTCAAAAAAAACCTTGTTTTTTTTGTTTTTTTTGTTTTTAATTTATATTTTTAAATAAGATCTGGTTGTTTTGTAACACCCTTTAGCAAGCCGGTCCTGAAAACCGTGAAAATTTTTAACAGGTTAAAAGCTTAAAAAAAGACATCAAAACTAATATTTCCTTATTGATGGATTGTACGTGACGTTATCACGCTGCTAGTCAAACCGCTGGACGTCAAAATTACGCATCGGCCCTATGTAAATGCATGCAAAAACAGTGATAGTTAAGATATAGGGCATAATTTCAGGCTTTAAATCAGTTGATTCTTTGTAAAATCAAAGTTGAATAGCAGATAAAAGCTTGCAAAAACTGAAAAAGAATATAATTAGTCAGAATTCGGTTTTTGTTTGCTTTTTTTAGTGATGCAAATTTGGCTTGCTGTCTAGTAACCACGAGAGTTATGTAATTAAGATGGTGGTTTTTATCTTCGGTTATCAAACCATGATTAAATTCGAGGTTATTATTGATGGCGCTGAAATAGAACAGTTGTATCTCCTTCATTTGTGACAAAATTAGCACTTCTTTAAACTTTGGTAACTTTATAAGTCTATTTTGCAGGATCTATGTTGATTTTTTGGATTTAGTGTTGTTATTAACGGCTAGCGCTACGGTTGCTTATAGGTCAAAACGCATAAACTGTTGTTTTCATTGCGTTATATTTCGTAGATATGTCATTTAAGTTTAAACTAATGATTTAACTGCCCTCAGTGTAATGTTTTTCGAGCCTCAATTTGCATCTATTTCGACTTTAACTAGGGGTGTTAACAATTATTAGTAATTAGTGCTTGATTTAAACGTTAATCTATCGCATGGTATTGCTGTGGCGTAAAATTTTATGTATTTTAGGATATGGCCAAATTTACGGTGTGAACCAAAGCCAAAAACCGGGCAAAGTAGACAATACCAGGCACATTTTCACAAAGAGATTTCACAAATGGCATAACTTTCTAGATCGGTTAAGTTATATTAGCTGCTTAAATTGCTCCTGGTAAATTTCAACTAAAGCCGACTACCTGCAAAAGTTTAAGCTTTGAAATCAAATGCTTTAAATATGCCCACTGAACAAATTAAGCATTGTTTTTACCTTTAGTCACTTTCCATATAGCCACTGCCCATGTATGCAACCAGTTTAATGATGTTTTTCACCGCTAATTTCTTTGCCACATTTCAAAAGCATTAATTTTTATTAAAATAGGCCTAAAATTAAGTTATTTTTGCAAAAAAATACAATATTTTTGAGCGCTGGGCTTCGCCCCCATACCCCCAGAACAGCCCTTAGCAGATTTCTGGTTCAGAGTCTAACCATGTTTTTGCACATTTCTATGCCACCAGAATTCTCCCTGATGCCACGTTTTAAAAGCATTTTATCAAAATAAGTCTAAAATTGTTATTTTTGCAAAAAAAAAAAATTTAAATTTTTCGAGTGCTCGGGGCTCTACGCCCAGACCACCAATGACCTCCGGCGGAGCTTACAGACCCCCAAAACAGCCTCTTCCCCATTGCAGATTTCTAGTTACACGCCTGAATATAAACGTGTGCTACCAAGGTGCTGCTCATACTCCTAGGTTATCGAATCTTATAATGCGAATTTATTGAGCTAGTCAAATAACAACCGCTATCAACGGAAATGAAGTAGTACCGTTATCTTTAAAATAGCACTTTTTGCAGCTTGCTATACATTATAAAGGGTGACACCACAAAATTCCATCCCGAGTGTCACTATCCTTAGCGACGCCATTGGGAATTGTTGTGAAATAAACCAGCCAGTGAGTAAGAAAGTAGCAGAGTTCCCATTCCACCATAACTACCGAAACTTCCGCATTTTATTCGCTCAGCAAGCAATTGTTAGGTTTATGTAGCTCAAAAGAAGCAAAGTACCAAACCAAATCTTGAAAAACCATTTAAGTCTTCTCAATCATCTAAAAACTACAATTACATATAAAAAAAAGCAAAAAAAAACAAAAAAACAAGGTAAAAAAACCGCCCTTCAAAAAAAACCGTTTTTTTACTACACTAATAATTACATAATATTGGTAGCTTGTTCTTAAAAAACTTATGCATAAATTTAGCAAGCTCCATTTTGTAAACATCGCGAAGTTTCAGAAAGCCTAGTTTCTTATACAGTTGATTAAATGAGAAAAAATTTTTTCCAAGACATGGTACGTATGATATTGTTTAGTTTGACTTCAATCTCACGAAGTTGGTTTTGGGCGGTTGTGCCCCAAGCGGTAATGCCATAAGTTAAACGGCTATAAATAAAACTATAATAAAGCATAACTAGAGCATGGTCATTCACAAAGTCACGTATATGATACAACATATTGCAACACCTTGCCAAATGAAGCGAAAGTTTGTGAATATGAGCCGACCAATTCAATTCATCATCAAACCACGCACCCATACATTTCACTAAATCGCTTCTAGAAATTTCTTTTTAATTTATGTGTAACGAAAACTTTGAGCTTGTCGGTCTGTGCGGTCGTTTATTGAAAACTAAGTTCGTTGTTTTAGAATAATGTAGTGTCAATTTGTTTTGGTTTAACTATTGAGCAATGTAATGCAATTGCGTATTGACTCTGTTTTCCAGCCTTGATAAATTTGCATCAGACAGCGACAGTAGCGTATCATCCCCAAATAAGGTAGTCGAAAGTTGAGACATCTGGGGTAAGTCATTCACATACAGTAAAAACAAAAGTGGACCTAATGACGACCCTTGAGGAACACCAAAATCAATTAATTGTTTTCTTGATTTAGAATCAACGATTTTTGCACATTCATAGCGATTGGTCAGATAGCTTTCCATAAGACTTAATGCACTTCCTCAAAACCCAAACATTTTTTCAAGTTTTTGCAATAAAATTGAATGATTTACGGTGTCAAAAGCCTTGCTTAAATCCAGTGGTGGGCAAGTTACTTTGTAAAATTAACTGAGCTACAGTTATAGTTACATGGCAAAAAAGGAACTAAGTTACAGTTACCATTTTGAAAAAGTAACTAGCTAGAGTTACATTTACAGTTACTTTAATAACCGGAATGAATTAAGTATCGAACATGTTGATTTTGTACTTTGGCACCGGTATTAACTGATTTCTTTCTCTATTCATTTTCTAATTTTCATTTGGTGTGTCTGTACAAGCTGCTTATGGCTACTGTTGTTGTTGTTATAACAAAATAACACACAAAGTAACACATTGATGCACTTTATTTAATTGCCTTTCAAGAAAGTAAGCATCTCAAATTATTCAACGCTGACACAAGAACGTTTAGGCTTCAAAATATTTTTGCCCATGCTGAAAAGCTGTGCAGGACGCTTCCGAAAACCAGCCCGCAAATCCGCAAATTGCGGACTCAAGGTTTCGGTTTGCGGATTTGCAAACCGTTTTTTTACCGCAACCATTTGCAGATTTGCGGTAAAAAAATTGAAATCTACTTCAAATCCGCAAATCAACAACATCACTTCGATCGTTCCTGCAATTTCCAAAGAAATACGTTTTACGATTCAGTGTGTCAACAGATCTGAGTTGATGTATTTCTGAAGTACAACACCCTCTCACCAAGTTCCTCTGGTGTGGAACGATTATTTCCCAGAGTCGCTGCTATTCTTACAGCAAATGAGTTAGCTTAAGGTCAAGAAACTTCCAACGGCTTGTTTTTGTGAAGAAAAACTTAGACTTTTTGAAGTGACGAAGGGTTGCACAAGACGACTTTGATGACATGCCCAGTACGTTTAGTAAATAAATAGGCTCCAGGCCTACCAACATTTTCAATCTTGCTTTTATATTTTTAGTCTTTTTGTTTATGTTTCGTTGATCGTCTTTTCCGAAGTCATGCTTTAGGCTGTATGCGTTGCCGCTAAAGAAATTACAAAAGATTTTTGGAAATTAATATTACTGCCCGCTTTAGAATCCTGGAAAAAATTTCTGTCTTGTGAATAAATTTGTGTTATTTGATGATGCATACATAATACAACACTTTGCCGTTTTGATTTTCCAAAGTTTGTGTATTGTGCAAATGATGCGTCAAAATGCTTCGCCTGCTTTTTATTTAACCCTAAGTATGTTACTCAACCATTTTCACGGTATTGACTCCTCAATGGCAGGGCTTCTAAAGCCCACCATGGTTTTTCGATAATAACATGAAAACTAGGCAAGCTAGAAACTTTAAAATTTCACTGCATGGTAGAGCATTTATTTATCTTTCAGTATAGCAAAAACAACTTTGGAATTTATTCCCGAAAGTTAATGAAATATGCATTTTATTTAAGGTGGTCAAGTTTCTGATCTAAACCGTTTGCTTAATAAGCGTTAAAGGGAATTATAATGGATGTGCTGAATTGTAGTTAAGTGTGAAATGAGATAATGATTGCTTCGCCGTGAGAAGCGTTAACGGTAGTAGTTAAGATAATGAAGAACACAATACACGTATTGCAAGTCGACGAAATCATTCAAGCATCACAAAAACTTTGGAAAATTTTAATTATTTGAACTGATGTAATGTGGTAACATACTTACATGTCATATGATTAGCTTTATTCATGAGCAGTATTAATTGATGTATATTGCAAAATTGTGGCAAATTCTTTATGATTGTGGACAAAACTGCACCGTAAATTAATGCCCCACTGTGTCATAAATAATTAAATTATATTTTGAGTAAAATACTGCAAATACTATACAAACCCCGTAAACTTGAAGACAACGTAAGTACAGCGAAGTTGTCGGAAAACCAAATACACTTTTTTTTCATAAACGCGCAAGTTCGTTGGTTATAAGAATATAGCAATAAGCTGCAAGCTGACCTCATTTACTTGAGTTTTGGCGTATTGTCGTGTCGCATTTAATTCAAACCAAATCTCTCATAAACTCGCTGCATTACGATAAAGCGTGTTACGAGTTGATGGGGCCTATCTCCGCATCATCGCGCCCGGGCAACGCATTTTCATTCGAAGAAATGCCGCAGCGGTGGCGAGCCGTTGGCAACAGTGAGTCCAATTTGATTTTGTCTACAATCATGAAGATTTAAACCTCAGACTTGCCGTTCCAGAGACGAACGCGATTTTATCAAGATTTGAAACTTTTGAAACAAAATGTTTGCAGCCACAAATTATCCTATTATTTGGCTAACAACGGCAATTGCTGTTTAATTTACAGTGTTTTACTGTGCTTTCAGGTTGTAAAAAAATTAATAATGCGGTTAAAGTTTTTTGGCATAAGTTGGAAACTTTAAGTTTTTTGCTAATTTTTTAAGTTTAGTTTGAACTATTTAGTCTAATAAAAAAATTATTTTATCATTTAATCCAATTAAATGCCGCTGAATCGATCACGTTACACAAAAGAATGATTGTTTAGGATTTTAAAGTCTCAATAAATTTATTGTGACCTCCGTTTTAGGGCATCAAGCACGAAATTACTCCCAAACGTAATCAAACAAATAAAAACTCTTTTATGTGAAGCAAATAGGAATCGTTTACAAAACTGTCTGATAATGGTTTTAACAATAGAGATACTAATTAAAGTCAAACCAAAGACAAGAGCAATAAGTCGAATATGCTCTAATTAAACATCACGGAGTAGCAATCAGGCGTTGGTTTTTATCCTCAACTGAGTATTTATCAGAATTGCTTATCTATCTCAATAAAGCATAGCGCGTTACAAAAATGAATAATATTGTCTTGTTGACAATTTCTAATTTGTCTCACAAAATTGCGATATAACAAAATTACGTAATTTATTTGCTATATAACTTACAAAAAATAAATAAATAAAAGGAGTGTTTGTTCAATAAAAAGTAGAATACGGAACAAAAGGATCGGCATTCTTATTAGCTTTTATGCATTTCTAATCATATGAAACATTTTCTGTAAAATGTAAAAATACCACCAAACCGTAAAAAAACTTTTGATCGTTCTCGGGGCTTACTCTTCAGAAATTCTGAGATTTAGCGGTTACCAGGCAGGGTCTGCGAGAGGAGTCTAAAGGGTATATTGTGACTTGGCCTTGGTTTCGGCGTGGCCACCGAAACAACAAGGCCTTTCGCGTTGTTTTTGAAAAATGCGATGACGTCATAGCGAGTAATCCGTCTGGCGAAGCTTTTGCTTTCTAGCGGTTGGTGGCTGCTGTGAAAACCTGCATTAGTCAACACTTAAAATTAAGTACTGTACTGTAATTAAAAATGCTGTGAACACAATACATGACAAAAAATTATGGGAGCATATAATTATACACCATCTTGTAATACTGAAAAATTAAAATAAACAAACATTCATTCTGTTTTTGATCTTAGCACAGTAAAGCACGTAATGACATGTGCAGTTGTAAAAGTGAATCATACTTCAATTAGTACTAGAAATAAGATTACGAATATCACAAATCAAAGAATTATTGTGTAACAACAAATATACTGCTTTAATACCAAATACAGGTTACGGTAGAAATACAATAATACAGTATTGTGATTTGCAAAATTAGACATTGCAACAATAAACCAAGCATTTAACACTAACAGCACAAACCTTGATCTCAGCGACAAACCTTCATTGCAGAGTTATTATTTTAGCTTAAAATATGTGTTGAATACGGTCCCAGACGGTTCCATTTTTTTTTTTAAATTACGAAACTAATACAAATAGCTAATCACAATATTAAAGAAAATTATACCGTCATTTCCAGTAACTTTTGCAGGAAAACAAAAACATATTATACATACATTCTTTTGTACAATACTACAGTTAGTACACTCATGCCATTTCCAATTTAGCTACTAGATTTTCAACGCAACGCATTGACAGAAGTTGATGGTAGCTGTTGCACATAAATCGAATGATAGAAAAAACCATTTAATAAAAAACATTACTGTACCGCGCAATAATTAATATCGAACGATTGTAAGGTATCATACAGTGAATAAGCTATTGAAGAGTTGTCAATGTTTTTTTTTTTTGCCTACTTTGCGGCCCTTAATCTATCGATTTTTATAACGCAATGATTGTTTAGTAATATGTTAACACAAGTGGACTCAATTTTAATCAATTGAATTAACTCATGATTGGATGAACAGAGAGCAAAAAAATTGAGCAACAGCATTTCACTTTATCGTTCAGTGCTGCTAAAATGAATTTAAGGAAAGAGCACGTTGTGAATTTAACCAGAGAAATTTCTCAAAGCACGCAATTTTTTGGATTACGATATAGCTTGTGAGTTTTGTGTGCATATTGTCAGCATTAGGATATAAAAGATTACCTCCACTTTTGCCTCTGATCAAAGGATGATTGAAGCTGGTTTCATTCTCACCGCTGAATTGACACTGTGCGAAGTTTATTTCTTCGCAATTTAATTTCTTCTTGATGTTGTAGCAACAATAACTGCCAATACAATCAATCACGGAAATGGTGTTGTTAGAAGAACTAATGTCTTCTTGACAGCAATTTTCCACCAGCAAGCTGTCTGTACTGTCCAAATCAAATTCTAATTAATCGGTTTGGAACTTGCCAAGTAAAACGTATTTTGCTCAGAGTTCGTCAATGCAATACTCAAATATTTCTTGATAACCATAGTGTGGTATAACAAAGCACCAAAAGTTTTTTTTGTTAGCTTCCACCAGCAGTTTGAAAATTAATCCATTTGAAGTTGAAAAATAGCCCGTAATTAACTTTACACTACATCTATAAAAAGTTGTGTTGCATTCAGTGGTGGACATCTTTTTTTACAAGAATCTTTTTGTGAGTCAGATGCCTGACTCTGAGGCAGAGTGGTAATGTTGTTTCAGATCTCATTAAAAAGTGTGACTTGCAGAGTGGGTGCTGTGCTACGTTTGATAATATTTTCACATATCTTCCTCTGCTTGGATATGTTTTCGAAACGTGGGATTGGAGGACATGGTACCACACGACAGAACCGTTTGCAAAATGCTTCTATAGCTAGTCAACAGGCGATAAAGAAAACTGAGCGTGGCTCGTATGATTGTCCCGTGGACGCTTTTTTCTTCAAATCAACTTGACTTTGCGTCAAATTGCATGACAAATAACTCCGGAAAATTTTGTAGCTGCTGAGGTTACAGAAGTTTCTCAATTTTGAGAATCCCGAAGTCGCTTTCCGAAATCCGAGCATTTTCTTGGCCAATCTTTAGCGCAAATAACGTCATAAAACGTTTTTGTGACGTTTCTACTTTGACTTAGGCATTTTATGATTCAGTATTAAAAAGCAAATCAAAGAGATTATTAGTATCAAAAAACAAAAATTTGAACAGCCTGTAACGTCATTTTTCGAAAATGTGGTTGATGACATCACAATGATGACGTCATCAAGTAAAAGCCAATTTTTCTAAAAAATTTTGGTGAACACCAACCTGCATGCAAAATTTGTTGTTTCTATAAATTTTGGTTTAGGAGTTGGATAGGAGACATTTTTGCTCCCACCCCCCCCATGTAAAATGCGTTGGTCAATACCACGTGCACCAAGGGTTTAGCTTGTTACAAGCAAAAATAGTCCTCTTTGCAACTTTTTTGAGATGGCCAGGTGCACTAAGATGCTAATATTGTTGCTCTTCATGTTAAAATTTGTTGCCTTCTAACCGAGGCAGCTATAACCAGTACTTAAATTGTAGGGGGGACGCGTCCCACCATCGAAAGTTATCGTCCCCCCATCGAGATTTAGCGTCCCCCCATCGAGATTTAGGTGTCCTCCCATCAAGATTTGAGCGCTAGATGATCAGAGAAAAAAGACCTAATTCTTCATCTAATTTTGGCGAAAAAACACCAATTTTCGGCGAAGACTTTTTTTTTCATTCAATTTCGGCGACGGAATTACGTAATCTTCACTAAAGTACTTTCACATGCCAAATGCGTTTGGTCAAGGCTGCAAAAGCGTCCCCCCATGCAAAATTTTACAATTTAAGTACTGGCTATAACTGAAACTAATCTTTGAAATAGGCCTATTGTCGAAATTGTGCAAACAATAAATTTTGACTCCATTTACGGCCGTTGGCAACTAAAGTTGCCATTAAATAACTAAAAAACTACAAGAGAAAAAAATTTTTTTTTTGCACATAACGTTATAAAATAGTTAGAATAGCATCACATTAAAAGGATTTTTTAAAATCTCAATTTTTTGATCTCGGCGTTTAATGGGTTAACTAAGATATTTAACAAAATTAACCCAAAAACTCAAACGTTCAAAATATGTTTTGGACCTGACCAGTAAATAAACGGGAGGTTGAAGGGGCTGAGCAGTTTAATTCTTCAAATGGCTTAAAAATCCATGCAAAGTGTAGTTCTTTTAAATAGCTTTAAAAATGTGGAAAATTTGATTTGAATGGCGTTAAATTAACAATTTCTTTTTATTACAAAAATCGCCCAGCGGTTGGGATTTGTCTCCCCAAACCCCAATAGTTTCCGGTGACTGGGAGCTCTGTCCCCAGACTTTCGTCTGTGATTCCCTATAGTTGCACAAGCTTGCTCTGCGCCCTGCTCAAAAAAGACACTTTTTTTGAAAAAAAAATTTTAGTTTTGGTTCTAGCCCCTTCCCCCTCAGCAAAGTCCTGTTTGCGCTTGAAACAAACATGTTTTTATCGTTTTGTGCGAACGAGTTATTTATCCAAACAACAGGGTTTCTCTTGAACCTGCACTCAGTTAAAATACGTCAAATTTTCTTAATATTATCTAAAATCATACTTTGAAGGACCAAATTGTTAGTAAAAATATGTTACGGCCCACCGAGACTTAACTGATTTGGTTTTTGGCTCACTACTAGTAAAGTTGCCGACCCCTGGTCTAGACAGAGAACGCTGTTCTACGCATAATAGCCAAGTTTGATGTCTACAAAATGTTTGCAAAATGTATGTACGGTACTTTTTTAAATTATAAGTTACATCAAATCAAACTAGCGGCCTACAGCGATACTTTAGCATCTTTGGCCGAACTTTTTTCTCTGGGTCCCATTACCAATGCCTGTGCTCCAAGTTGACCCAAGACATAAAGCCTTGCTGTCCATTGCTATTGCTTTTCAAGGTCCCTCTAAAGAATCCTTTTCCTCCTCTACAAGCTTTAGTAATAACTGTGCTGTAAACGGCATGCTTCTCCCGGATGCTGGTTCCCCTTCCTATGCAACACGCTGATTAACCAATTAGAAATTCTGCTCTGAGCTGCATAGGGTCATTACTGGATGCCTCTTGCCCATTGAAAATAGCTCAGCACTAACATGCTTTAAACGTATCCTGCGTCTCCTTCCAGAATCATCATTTTATTCTCAAAGCGTTTGCCTCACAATTGGTGATCACTCAGTTAAATGCGAAAAAATCCCCCAAAAAAGTTTGCATACAGTATCAGCGGAACCGCTTACATCCTGAACACCAATCAAGTTCATAACATCATCCTCCATAACTAACTGCACTAGCCCCAGAAAATTCCGCCTTGCATCTCCCAATAGGCGTTTGTCCTTCCTTCCTCCTTCAGAGGTTCATGTATAAGACTGACGGATTTGTCTCTTCCATCTTTAGACCGTATGGTGCTGGAGTGTACGCCGTAATTATACTCTATATGCAATACTTATAACTCCCTTATCTTGTTTGATGGACCATAGGTCTAATTGCTTCTTGTTTACAGCAGAAATCTACCTCTAGACTTGACTGGAACGCGTCTGGTGTAACAACCAAATGATCTTCTGTCACTACAAGTCAGTTCTGTTTCTTATGGTCTCCCACTCGCTCTTTTTTTTACTTTTATCTGCCCCTAATAATCTCCTGCCAAAGTCACCTTGGAGAGTTTGATGGTTATGGTAGGGTGCAAAGGGTGGAAAAAGCGAAAATTCCGCAACCTCCGCCATTGCAGAAGTTGCGTTGCATTTTTATTTTTTATTTTTGAAGCATTGTGGAAGTTACGTTGCGACTAAAGTTTTAAAATTTGAAGCGATTCGCTTTCATTTTTTTTTTTTTTCTTTTTCGGTTTCAAGCGCAAATCTATGCATTAAACTTAATTTAGTTCCATTTCGATAGTTTAATGTTGATAAATACCGGCCTTTTTTAGGCAACTGACTTACTCTTTTTCTGTATAAAAATCACAAAAAAACGTAGTGTTTTGAATTGTGTTGTGAAATTTCATTGCGAAGTTAGGTTTCACTTAACTTGGTACGAAAATGTTCGTTCTGCAAATTGCGGAATTCCGTTGCGCTTCAACTGAATTAAAAAGTTTATTGCGGGAGTTGCGCTGCGCTTCAGAAATTAAAAAAAATAAAATCGCGCATTTTGCGCTGCGCTTTTACCGGTTAAAAAGATCTTTGCGTTTATTGCGATGCGCTTTTGATATTTGTGCCCACCTCTGGTAGGGCGACATATATTTATCACTAAAAAGGACACAATTTTCCACGCATTATAATCAACGTGCCAATTTAGCTTATGCTATTTTAGGTCTTTAAATTGTAATAAGTTTATTGCAAACGTTTTGACCCTCTTCTGGTGCCATTTTCAACAAACCGTAAAAAACTCACGCGAATTACTTCCTGGTATTGATTGAAATGAAAAGCAAAAATTGGCTGTGATTTTTGTGATCAAAATCTTAGCCTCCTCCCAATTATACCGTTTGCAAAAAAGGGTTTTTACCAAGGTTTCTTTGCTTTTTTTGTTAAACTTGGATGCAGACCAAAAAATGGAAGAATAATCACTTTTTGTTGAAAAGGAGGGCATCTCCACCAATAAGAGGACGTATGGTGACCTGAGTGTCTAGTCCCACGCCTCATCTTCACTCTACAGCAACGTCATTTTAAACTTTTAATAGGTCTCTCCTAGTCACGCTAGTATCCTGAAAATGTGCATGCTGATTTCCTGGCCAAAACTCGTGCCCAACGAGGTTGGTTCCTGGCTCTTTATCCGCTGCCATTTCCAAATCCTATAGACCAAGTATCTCTAATGGATACGTCACATCTTGTCTGTCAATTTCCTTCAGCTTCTTCAAAATAATTGGTCCTACCAAACCCCATACTTGTGAGCTCTTCACCTTTGCTGTTACGGCACGTCTAAAAATTAGTATATTTTTATCATATCTCTTAATTATTGCTATTACAAATTACAATATCTACACAGATACTAGTCATAAAGAGAACAGTTCCTGCAGCGCATGTGTACAGTTGTACACCATCTATAGGATATCATTCAACTCTTTCTTACTGTTCTGTCTGTGAGCCTGCGCGCTACTCTATGATTGGGTCGATTGTATCTTCAACTTTTGTTCAAGACATTGGTTGGGGGTGCGGCCCGACTGTTGGGTTTCTGCGGAGTTTCTCTGCGCTTTCATTAATCGGAAGAAGTCAAATAGCACGGTTACCACCCCAATCCAATTCATTAAAATTTGTTGTGCAATCAAATATGTTGAAATTGATTATGATAAAACTGATTAAAAATTAGTTGTCAATAGGGATTAAAATTATGCTGTGAAACAAGCACTCGATGTCTGCCTCTGTCAAACACTACTAACAAAAATCTTTTTTGGTGTTTTTGTACAGTGAGTTTGCACGGCAGATATGATATTTGGCCCCATAACAAATAAACTTTATGTGCTTTTCCATGGATACAACGACAAATCATCGGTTCAATAATCAAACGTGGAGCCAGCAACCTTTCGAATACCGGTACTATGTCTCGACGTTTTACCTACTAAGCTTAAGTACCAGGACGCCATAAAAAATTTGTTGCTTAAAGGTATTCAATTTAAAAAAATATTAATCAAATACAATAATTTAGGAAAAAATTGTGGGTAATGGGGGTGTTTCATGATTTTAGGGTATCTAAAACATCCACAGTGGCGTTTCATAGCATTTTACTAAATACTTATTCTTATAGCATTACCTCGTAATCTATCTGCAATGTTTGATGATGCTATAAGTAATTATAAGCGAAACATTATGATACAAAGTAGTGTTATTTAATTTATTCTTCAAGTTCGAACCATTTTTGCATGGGTTCGTAAAGTAGACTATTCATTAAAACGCCTCAAAATACTTTTTAAAACAGCAAAAATTTACGGAACACCTCCAGCATAGACAAACTAAACAATTATTGAAAAGATTCGAAACGTAAAAGCCACTTTACTGATCTGCAATCGTATTTTTGATTTTACATACTTAATAGTTTTTCAAGAAACTACAGCTTTTTTTCTCTAAATGCCTTAGTGGCGGTTGGTAGCGCAATATTTCTAACATTTGCAAATAATTTTAAACAAAAATAGACCAAAATATTTTTTATTTTGAGCAGATGCGTGGCGTTGAAAACTGACATTAATTAGCAAGAAAATACCAAAAGTTACAGCGAACCTACCCAATCGCTGTGAATTATAGCAGTGCTGCCGCCCTAAGCAAATAAGTTGTTGGTATAGGTCTAACCTAGAGTAACGACAAAAATTGATTTCGTAGAGTCCAAAGTGGATCTTTTCCAAACTTTTTGTTGCATTTTTCTGTCAAATTTAGCTGAAAACCAACAAAATAAACGACAAAAACTGCATTGCATTTTTCCGTCAATTTAAAACGTTGAGCCAAAATTTTTTTCGCAAAAATTTCGTTTCTTTTTGTTATTTCTATGATGGAAACCAACCAAAATTGACATTAAGTGAGAATAATAGCAAAGCTAAACTGTTGAGAACCTACTGAGCCTGCCCCGCCAAAGAAGTTGCTACAGGCCGAGTCTACCCTCGAAGGCAAAATTAGATTATAGACCCCTTACTTCTTGGAATTCAAAGTTAACGCACGGACCCTCTGAGTTATTATAAATTTTGCAGTCAAAGAATGGCTTTGCTCTTCGCTGCGCAAAAAAATAACTTTTCTTTGAGCAAAAAATTTGCACGAAAAGCAATGAAATAACGAGACAAAACAACGTTGCTAAAAATTACGCTAAGTTATTAAGAAAGTTTTTAGTTTTGGAATTGTATACTTTTACGCAGTCGAGTATTTTGATGAAAAATAAACTACAATCTTCTTATCCCGCGATTTTTTCCATTGCACTATTAGGTTTATAATAAGGTGTTGTTCGGGCGCAAAGTTGCGAAGATGGGTCCCGCAACTCGTTACACGCTTTGGCGTAATACTGCGTGCACAATGAAAGATTTGATTGACTTAATTAATTAATTATTCTTCCAACATTTCTTCATTAAATTTACATTACAAGAAATATTGCGCAAATAAATTTGGTAGAAGGCTATAATAATACAACATTATGTGTTCCAATTACGTTCTTAATTGCAGAATAAACTTAATGCACGACTTTACAAAAATAATTCGCGTTGATTTCAATCAAATATGATCGGGAAAAAACGAACTTTTAAGCTTAAGACAAACAGGGGAATTTATTACGTAATAGTACCGAAACAACGGAAGTTTAAAAGTTGATTTTCTCAGAAATTAGAAAAACGCAAAAATGCCTGAAGTTCGATATCTACAAATCACGGCAGAGATTTTAACTGCATAAATATAAGTTCTGTCATGTAACAACAACAGGAGTAAACTGAAAACAAAGGCAGTATTACATCTCAACAAAACTTAGTTCAGCAACATTTGCTAACTACTGTATTCTTGTCTTATCTCATGCATTCAATATTTTGCATGCATGCTGATAAAGGTAAAGATGGTAGACGTTCTGTTGCAAGCGATTTCATACAACACAATAATGAACGAGATCTAATTAATTGAAAACCTTTACACAATCATGGTTTCACAATTTTGGCCGTTCTGCTAACTCGAATCACTTCAGTGTGATTCTACAGTAATTATTTTTAAAACTATCGCACACTGCCAATCATATCATATTTTTAATCGTTGCTAAGGATTGATACTAAAACGAAATGGCTTAAACTGCAAATAATTTAAACACTGGTACTAATTAAGTTAGTTGCTGACAATAACTGGGTAATTTCTTGACATACCAACCACTAAACAGCATTGCTAAACAAGATAAACGTTAGCAACATGCAGTATTTTTTAACTTAATACTATAAGCTGATTAAAAACACTGCTAAACTGCTACTCTATTACTGCAACGCTTGCAACTGCGTGTTACAAACCAATGCAAATCCAGGCGATTTTGCTCTTTAGTCAGCGAACAAAACAAACAGCGCAGAAAAGTAGGACAACCAATTGGACTACTGTTGATGACGTCACAAACCACGTATGATGCCTTGTTGTTTCGGTGGCCACGGATTAGGGGGGCCTGGGAGGATCTATAAGTTCAAGCACACTCAATTATAGAAGTTCGGTGTGCATGCATACAATAACCACCCAGATTTGCGGTAGAGATCTTTTCTTTGGTCGTCACGCAATTTCTAACAAAAGCTGGCCGAATTTGCGATGAACAGTTTTTTTTGGTTTTTACCCAAATAAAAAGCTGTTGGTCTTTACCCAATTTCTCGCCCTGGTCTTGGCAAAAGAGCTCGATATCAGTCGTCTTACACCTTGATAAGATTTCTCTTTGAGGCTTTGGTCACCAGGCAAGGCCTAATAAAATCAAGCTTTGAAGCAGTTTAGAGTAGAAGGTAATAAGGCATTACTGCAATACGAAATATAAAAATTTAAAAAACTGAAAGCTTCTCTGATGATTAGTTCCGCTTGAGTTGTGATATCCTTTGATTGTTATTATCTAACTAGCGACAACGCTTTTGTCTCTGGAACAGGAGGTTTGGGGTTCAAATTTCGGGTCAATCAAGTCGAGCACAGTGTTGCCAACGGCACGCCACCGCTGCAATATTTCTCCGGAAGAAGCTGTGTTGCCCGGACACAATGATGCAAGGATGGGCCCCGCAAACTCGCTACACTCTTCGGTGTAATACAGCATGATTAATAAAGATTTCATTGATTTGATTTGAACTAATTGTCACGTAAAACTAATTACAGTAACATTGTATTTGTAATACAAAAAAGATCAATAAATAATAGAAAACATTAACTTCGAGGCGTGTAACTGAAGTAGTTGATTGCTTTATGTGTAAGATAAAAACAAGCTTTTCGATTTCAATTTCTTGCAATTTTTGTAAATCGGATGTACGGCAAACTAATATTAAACTACATTCAACATTTGTTTATATTTTGCTTTTAGTAGCCTGTTGGTTGAACAGTTACCCAACTGCTTATGGAACAGGAAGTTAAAAGTCGTTTCCCGCATTGGTCAAATCCGACACAATTTGGTTACGGCTCGCCACCGCTGCTGCATTTATTCAAGGGAACTGTGCTACATTTATTTAAAAGGAACTGTGCTGGCCAGTGTCTATGACTCGTAGCTTGGCACCGCAATCTCGTCATGCGTTTTGACATGATTTTGCTTGTATAGCTCAATATGAGGAAGTGGTTGTAGTTTTGAGCTTATATATTGGCATATAACTAAAACAACCTGTGACTGTATAGAATCATTATTTGTTTTATGCTATAATATTGCTTTGTTTAATTGTAGTTTACGAGGAATTATTGCAATGCAAACCAATGATAACTGTATTTAATCAAAATTAGCGTGAAAACAAAGACAAAGGAACCTAATTTTCGTTTATTACCTCGGGCGTAGTAGCTTTTCGTTCACAACGCAGTAACGCTAATTATTGTAATCCATCCAATCTCGGACACGAATTTACTCTAATCCTTTTAATCTCTACCAAAAAATTAAGCGTGAAATTAAAAATTTACACCGAAAACCAGAAATTGGCAAAATTTCAAAAACTTTGTCAAAAACCCCCATTTTGCTCTTGAACCCCTTGAGCTGTATAAACAAAAACAATATCATCGTAATTGGCAAAAACAAACAAAAAAAGTCAGGAAAATTCAAGTTTTTCTTGCAAATCAAATTTAAGTAATTACTGTTTGTAACAAGTGTAGGCTACAGAAGCCCTACCATTGAGTAATATAGCGTTAAGAAATGGCATAAATTTCTGAGCAGTTGGTGGCGTTACTCCAAAATTTTCCGAAATTCACGAGCAAAGTTAATCATATTGACAAACTTTTTGTCAGGTAAATTGCTACGGCATCTTGATCCTGTAGATGTTTGGCACCACCACAAACTGGCCACTGCCGAAACAAATTTCTAATTTAACAGTAGCCAATAATTGAACCTACGTTACATACCAATAACCAAGACTTAAAACCCAACTTTTCTATTTTTGCAATTACCTTAAGTGCTGAGTGCTGACTGCTCAGCGCTAAAGGGAGACATAAAATTTTAAATGAGAGTGAGTTTTCAAACAAAATTAATATCTGCACCCAGTGGCGTACGCAAAAAGTTTCCATGAAGGGCCTTAAGTTTCGTCGCACTGTAACGCCACAAATCAATATTATGGAGAGTGCCGATGGCAAGACCATTGTAGGGTGGTCCGGGGGCATGCTCTGGAAAAAATTTGCAAAATTACACTAAAAATACGCGTGTCCGTGTATTCTGGAAGCAAGTTTTAGTTTAATGCTTTTACGAGACTTACTAAAAGAACGAAATCGTAAAATGAAAATGCCTCAAAAACATTACGGTATTAAGAAGTTAGGTTGTTTGTGAAGATAGAAAACAAACCAAAATAAAGATTAGTTTATTGTTGCAGTTACGCAGTAATAACGTACATCCTCTTAGAACTGCTTGGTTTTGCTTTATCGTGTTTCATTTTTCGGGTCTGAGGGAAGGTCATGGCACAGTGGCCTTCCTTTTAGGTACACTAGTGTCTGCACCGTCATTATATTGTATGCAATTTGAAAGCTTTTGAAAGACTGCTCTTATCCAAAGTTCGACCAAAAGTTCAAGCGTTAGAATTTCATGTAACCATTAATCAGGACTGCATTAGAATTGAAATAAAATAAACAATGGAAGCAAACTTTAGGCTTGTTCTTCTTACACCTAGCACATTTTCATCTAGGCAAAAGTTTGCCTTTATATGAACACCTTTTAAAACAATTCAAAAAATTTTTGCACCAGTACAGGAGCAAAAAAACACAAAACACGCTAACTGCAATTATCACGTTTGAAACTAAGTTATTTTAATCGTGATCTGTAAATTGCCATGGGTGATGAAGGGAGCAGGAAGTGACATCGACAACAACCCTCCGCTCATTTCATCACTCAAGCGGTAAATAATAGCCTATATGCCTGCAAAGTATCATTTTCAAGAACGCAAAAACGCAAGTTTGTGCGTCTCGAGTTTTTACTTTTCCGCAACTCAATAAAGATTTGTGCATCTCTGTTTGTTCTATGTCTCAAGTACATGTACTGTACAAGTATGTAAATCAAATAAGGATTTTCAACTCAACAAAACATAATGTAGTTAGAAGTTAGAACGAGCGACGAACATGATTGGCAGGTGAGGTTACTCTCTTCCAAGTGTCTACTCCAGCCACCAGAGTTGCAACCGTAATTCAACTCCAGTCGCAGTTTTGTTTTAACAAACGTGCGTACATTTCCACTCAGCCCTGCTGCTGACATGTATATTATAACTTACAAAAACAGAATATTAAATAAACCGAAGAAAACTTGCGCATGTTTATTACAGGTCTGCAGCCGATATGGAAAATATCAAGCACTGTTATCTTGCTGTAGATCTTCTCTATTTATCAAACCAGGAAAAAAAACAGCAAAGAGTACAGTTCAAGTTTGCGGAAGTAAAAAGTCATTTGCGGTTGGGGAAGTGCAAAAAACTACCGCTAACGTATCGCAAACTTGCGGATTTGCGGTTGCGGACCACCCATTACAATTTCGCAGATTTTGCGACTCCGGAATAGAGTTTGAATTTGCGGTGCCCAGCACTACTGAAAAGTCTTTTAACTGCAGCTCTCGAGGGCAAAGAAGTATTGTACTGGACGAACAGTTTCTTTAGCGCTGCATCAGCAAAGCAATCATCATCCATCTTTTTCGCTGGTACTGCTGATGGAACCCCTTCTATCCGTTTTGAAGCAGCATCTTTTTTTGGGTCAGATTGGTTGAACAAACAACCAAAAACTTCATCGTTATTAACGGACTCAACATCATTGTCTCTTTCACCGCTAAGCCTGTTAGCCCCGTTAGTGCACAATATCATCTGTTAGCAAGTCCCACAATAGCTCCTGATAGCACGTTAGTGCACAATAAAAAATCCATAATCTGTAGCGCTAACAGGATTTACACTGAAGTGTTTTATTCAACCAAAGTCTAACGATTAAAGAATCTTTTTTAACAGGGCCAAAACAAAAACTAACTGAAACTAGTAACTTTTTAATGTCTCCAATAGTAACTAGTTCTAAGTTACAGTTACTAAAAGCGTAAGTAGTTTAGTTACCATAGTAACTAGTTAATGCTCACCTTTGCTTAAATCTAGGAAGACACAGCAAGTGTATAAACTTTAATCAATATTACTAAGAATTTCAATATATATCTTTTTGATTGCAAAGTTTGTGGAGAAACTTTATCTGAAGCCAAATTGACAATCGCTTAATAAATCGGATCTAACTAAATAAGAGTAAATTCGGAAATATAACAGTTTTTCAAAGCTTTTGTTAAATTGGGAGAGAAGTGATATTGGACGGTAATTTGTGGTTTTGTTTTGCTCACCTTTTTTTAAAATAGGAATCACCTCTGTTACTTTTAACAAATCAGGATACCCACCTTCTTTCAGGCAGGATTTGTAAAGATCACTCACAAGTTTGGATATTACACGATTTGCATACTTGATAAATTTAGTTTCGATGTCGGATGTTCTTGTAGCTTTTTTTTATTTTCAATATTGCAATTTCGTTGTACACTTTTTGCGGAGTACATGGAAATAGAAATATCGAGTTGCTCGCTTTGTTTGATGACCAGAAGCAGCTGATGGAATAAGATTTATTTGAGCTTCCTGATGCTATTAAATCAGCCATTGATTTCCCCACATTAACAAAATATTTATTGAATTCGTCTGCAATAGTCTGATGATTAGTGATTACAGTGATTTCAGTGTTGTTTTGCTTAACAAACACAAAGGCACAATCATCTTTACAAATTTCAAAACTATTCACAGCAATAAACTTGAAAACGTCTTGGAAAATTTTTGCAAATGGTCCAGACCACTCGCAGAAAATCACAAAAATTTTGCCAAAATTGACAAGACTTTCACAACACAAAAAATGTTCAAGCAGATATTTCTTAATTTAATTGTGCTAAGAAAGCATAGCATTCCAAATCTTCCAATACTTTTTTCTACGTCAGTTTTGCAAAGATTTTTGTTCGTACGAATAGCATAACATGTAACCCCACATTGCAAAAAATCTTGTTGTGTGTGGCGCAAGTTTATTATTTTGTTGTGGAAAAAAAACAGAACTTTATAGTTTTCAGGTCCGAAGAGAAAAACAAAAATATTTGTATACACATAGTAAAACAATAAAAGCAATAAGCATTTAACTCGTAGCAACATTAGTCGGTAGTTTGAATGTCATAGTTTGAGTTTTGTGTCAATTGTAAAACTTAAATTTTTTCATACAAAATCAAAATGCATGATATAATGAAAGATAATTGACGCAAAAAGTATGCTTTCGCACGGTCTCCAGATATCGCTTTGCAATTCTAGTACAGCAGTACTTTTGCAAATTTGTCATTTCTTCACAAACTATGCAGGAGCGGCAAACGTCAGTTAATTGGTAAAGGGTTGATTAGTGATTAAAAGGTTAAACAACTGCACCCAGTTTGATTCTCCAATTGGTGAATTATTTTTCCTTATAGCCTTGTACTTGACGCTCTCTCTAATCTTAAGTTAAAGGCTCGGCCTGACGATGAATTTCCAACAGAACCGTAAACGCTCCCCTGCGGTGGTGTGGTCTGACAAAACCAAAAGCATAGTGCGTGGTATATACGCATGGATGAACATACCTCACTACAATATTTGAAATACAGAAAGTTAAATGCAATATTACTTATATCAGTAAAATCGTGCACCATACTTTAATAGCGGTATATTAGCATAAAAAGATGTTAGAAAAAACGTCCAATAACCTTTTCTATTAATTGCGTTAATTTTTAATCGAGACAATTAGCAAATGAAATACAATATAATGTTTTAGTATAGCTGAACATTTACGGAGATTGAAATTTAGCTATGCTATACACTATCTGTCGAATTTTGACTCTTTAAAATCAGGGATTCATAAACTTGTAATTAATGCTATTGTACTTAGCAAATATTCTTGCGTGTGGGGTTTACGTAATAAGACATCATCAGCGTTACAGAAACTGCGAGAGTCGTCGGTTTCCTGCTAGGTTTGTGATTTGTGATGGCAAAACAAGCAACAGACAAAAGCTTTTAAACACTTTTATTTGCAATCAAATTGCAAGTCTAATTCAATTTATAACAAGATGCAGTTTTTTTTGTACATTTATAAATAATTTTTTCTCTGAAATATCCAAAGATCCATGCAAATACCTCCTTTCTTTTAAAACTTATAAGCGTTTGAATTTGGCTGTGTCAAAACAACACAGTATCCGCTGTTAGCATCAATTTTAAGCAGCTGTAACATAAGGTTAAAACTGTCAAAAAAGTAAAATCGTAGGGTTAGGGTTGAGGTTAAAGTTGGGGTTAGGATTGAGCTTACCATTTCATTGCATTTGATGAATTATGTAGCTACTCTAAATAATGTACTTGTATCAAAATTCAAAACCAATCAAACACTTATACAATAATACCCACAACATGCTGTTACGTCGTTAGGCTCTTCAGGGAGGCGGAGCCGTGAGAGTAAATCTATGAACTAATTTAAACAGAAGTAGCTGGTATGCTTTTAGAAATGGAAATGTCTCCATCTCATAGTTTACCTTGGATTCTACAAGTCGCAAAGCCACCGTTTGAAGTCTTACGATTAGTTTCTTTGCCAGAAAATAGTTTCCTAATTTTTTTAAACATGCGCCTCCACACATGAAAAGAATAAATATACGGATTCAAAATACTGTTCAAGGGAACCACAGTTAGCAAAATAATTTCGAAGGGAATTATATAGTTCAAATAATCTCCCAAGTTTTGAATAGTTTCGGGATTGAGTGGAACATTCCAAAGAACTAACGAAGCAATACACAATGGTATCCAACACATTATATCAGTCAATACAATAAATGAAATACGTTTCAGCATTCTCCGATTCTTAGCGGACCGGAAAGCGCTTCTTTTATGGAAAAACATAGCGTTTCCACAATTTTCCCGACAGAGTTTCCAGCAATTACAAGAATTTACACAGAATTTATCAATGTCAAAAACTTTGAAAGTAATCACACTGTAGAAAATCAAAATCAAAACACTCACAATAAGATTATGAAGTAAAAAGGTTAATGTGAAATTATTAGCATCATGATAACTATCCACATTATCAAGAAATAAACTGGGACTGCAAGTATATTGATAATCGTAAATGCCAACTGTACTCCAACTTTCCGTTTCGAAATTCGCCCAACCCAAAGCGGAGGAAAACTTTTCCATAACCTCTTGAGTTGGATATTGTGCAACAGCCTGCAACACTGATGTTGCTTCGGTCGCGTTTATAGCGAAACTTGGAATTATATAATTTTGCAAAATATCGACAAAATAAGGATATTCTATGAAAGAATTCTTTTCGTATTTGTAATCTTTAGACAACCCGACTGTAAATGAAGTTTTGAAAGGCTCCCATGGTATGATAGGCAAGATAGCTACAACTAGCCATACAATCCAGGTCAAAGCTATGAACGTAATAACTGACTTTAAATGTGGTCTTTTGAAAGGCCTAGTAATACGAACTAAGCGATAAAAACTTATTATAAAAAGAGTCGTAATAGACACTTGACTTGACACAGCATTTATTATAGCAAGGGCATTGCAAAAACCATATTCACTGAAAAAAACACCAATATTAACCTTATGCCTTATTTCAAACGAAATTGCGGTCAGATATAATCCCATCAACAAATCAGCCAACGACAAGTTTAGTACCAGCGTGTGGTAGATTTGAATTTCCTTGTTTTTGTTTTTTCGCAAACTGACGATTTTGTTGTATATCACAACCATATTTCCAACAAGGGAAAGTATTCCTAATACTAAAAAAATATACCATTGTGTAAGTAAGGATGAGTTAAAAAAAGTTGAACAGTTAATGTTATCGCCACAATACAAAGGAAAACGGAAAAGATAGTCAATAGTATCAGTAAAAGAGCAGGATGAGTTTGTGCAACCATCTTGAAAATCGTACTCTGAAAATGAGAAACCTCCACTGGTTTCTACACATGAGTAGATGAACATTCTCCATTTGACATGATCCAAGAGCTTTTCCACGTCTTTTCCATTTGAAATCTGAGTTGAAAGTTGATCAATGCTTCTTTGCTGATCTTTTGTTGCATTGGAGACGATCAAGTACGTAAATTCCTCAATTGGACATTCAACATCAAATGGAATCAGAGTGATATTGCTGGTATTATGATTCACTTGATAAAATATTGATGCTTCAATTGCTAAGCTTAAGCTTAATCCTAGCAGCACAATATTAAGACTTAAAGTTCGAAGTAATTTGCCGTCAAAATAACCCATTTTGAGACGCAATATTTTTATATCTAAATACATTAGGTTTAGTCACAGCAAGTCGAAACCGTTTCGATCTGTTCAAGCTCATTAGCTTCGCGTAGACAGCTTTGTCATCTGGCTGGAAGTACGATGAGTTGTAAATTCAGGTAAAGTTTTTAAGTTTGTTGGATTTGAAAACGTGACATTTACTAGCAATGGCGTTACTACATTATTTATACGTACAGAAGCAAAGAGATATCTACATTATTGCACGCAGACGATATGATTTTTATAAGGGCAAATACTGCAGTAAAGCGCGGAAATTCCAAGACTATGTAATTTTTGGAATTATAAAGCATTTAATTTTTAATATTCTTCACTTTTTTGCGTTTCAGCTGACAGTAGAACAAGTTATATGGTGCCGTATATTGAAAAAGCAAATAAGTTACGAGGTTCTACACTTCAAAAATATTTAAAGAAATAGATCTGTTGCAAATAATAATTTGTGCCTATTTACATTTTAGATTTTTCTTATTGAGCATTTTGCGGCATTTTTTAATAAAAAAGTTAAACATTTATAAGCAAACTGTAATAGTTAAGGTGTTTTGTTAAAGTTTTTGAGCACAAACTTTTTTTTTGAGAAGCAATCTATAAATAGCTTTTCCATAAAAGCTAAAGTACTACAGCATTTTTTGTGATTAAATTTTGGTCCAAGGCAAAAACAAAACATAAAAAAGCTAAGTTACATCCACTAAGATCTTTTATTTGCTGTAGTAAATACGAGCTGAGTCTTGCATTATAATCAAAGTGCTTGATATGCTCTCGTAAGATAAATTTATTATATCAAACTGTGAACAGATGATATCCTGTCACTTAGCCAAACAAACTCTTTCTATTCTATGCTAACACTATGAACACTAATCAGCCCTAAAGCCATTCTCTTCAAACACTTCTCGAGAAATTTTTTATTTTAAGCACAAGTATTTTTTTATACAAGACTGTGTTCAATTGACAGTACACAATTGCTATTTTACGGAATGTCGAGCTTTTTGCGAATTCACAAGAATACTACTGTTTAGTACCAAATGTACAATCATTTTGTTATCTGCTTCAATGGAGCCATTTGGTTGTTAATTTTGCTTATGTGGCTTTTAGTGCTAGGCGTACTTTACAATATCAAGGTTTACCAAAATCTAATTTAAAAAACCAATTTTATTGCTCTTTTTTCTACTAATTGCGTAGCGCAGTATTGACTCCGTTAATATTTCACTGGTATTATTTGTTCTTTGTTGGATTTTGTTTCTCGATTAAAACAGATTAATGATTACGGAGATTTTAAGAAAACATTACCAGTTTTAAATTTTGATACAATCAAATGAAAAGTTAAACATAAAATTTCTCACACCAGCTTTTAAAACGAAATATTTAGCGCTACACCCTGTAATCTATAGCATTTTATAGCTTTCTGCTGTGTAAATATTATTTAGTTTAAGTTCTACCGAAAAAAAAACATGCTAAAACAGTCCTTTGTGGTACTACTTTTTTTTTTAATCTAAAAGATTTCCGTATTGTCTTAACTCTCCAGTCGCTAAAGAATGGCCCCCTTGCGTTACAGGCAACTAACATCATTACCGCCAAAGCAAGGGAAAAAATACTGCCTTGCTGATGAAGTAACGTTCATACACGTGAGATAAAATATGCGCAATATTTAGCAGTAGTTGGCAGACTTTTTTTTGTAATTGTTGACTGCAAACTTTATTATTGTTAGGAACTCATTTTCAAGTTTTGATACACATAGTTTTAGGGTTGACGACAACTAAATGTGTTCTGAAAAACTTAAATGAACAAAAAGCATTACTTAAAGATAAGTCTATGTTATGCTATAACAGTCCTTTGTGATACTTTCCAAATTAGCATTAACGTGGATGTTAAGTCATGTTTAACCAAACACGATAAAATGTTTTTTTTTAATATCCCTTTAGTTCTCGTTCATGGAAATCTTTGTTTCGTGTTTATGCTATCGGTGGATACATAAACATTACAATTAAAAACAATGGCGTTACTCAGATAGCATTGGCGTTAGAAAGATAGAAAAAAACATGTTTTTAGTGTAACCCAACTGCAAACCAAGCAATAGTCCAATGACTTATACAATATGACGGGCATAAATGGCATGTCTGTAGATACCTTAAAGTCATTGGACTATTGCTTGTGTTTTTTCTGTTTGTGAAACAGTCAAGCTGCTGGACAACGCTACAGATCTGTAGAATGGCTTACTCGTTCGAATTTCAATTCAGGAAAGTCTATGTGCAGCATGCTCCTCTGCTTGTTGCAGCAAAAGTTTGTTTTCTTCTTTACATAATGCTTGGGTTGGATAAAAACTTTGTTAAAGCCATCCATCATCAAGGTTAAGGTTTCATACATATAGGCAAATTATTTCCTTGTAAGACTGAAGCAGAGATAAAGCACGATATATTCGTTACAGAGGTGGAGTCGAGGACACAAGGCTCGAGGCCAAGGCCAAGGACACAAAAAAATCCGAGGCCAATGACAGCCTTTCCGAGGACAGACACTCTCGAGGCCAAGGACAGGAATGCTCGAGGCCTAGGCCAAGAACCAAGGATACAGCCGCAAGTGTTTTCAAAAAAAAAAAAAAAAAAGGTCCTCAAAAAACTTTTTCAGGCAATCTCCAATTTATAGGCGTAGCCAGAATTTTTGATTGGGGAGGCCAAAACCACAAATCACATGCAATGATGTCATCAAAAATTTGCCTGTTGGCACTTAACCAGGATTTTCCAAAGGGAGAGGGCCTCAACTAATATAGTTGAAAAGTGCAAATACGTAACTTAGGAGACGTTTTGAGAAAACCAGTGTAACTCAAACGTATCACAGACGGAGGGTCTGGGGGCGAAGCCCCCAGCTGTTGGGCGATTTTTTGAAAGTTTTTGGAAAAAAAAGCTAGTTTAATGCCATTGAATTACACTTCGCACATGTTTAGAGCCATTTGAAAGCACTAGATTTTTGACATTTGAAAGTCAACTAAAAAAATTAAATTCTTTAATCCTCCTTCTAGTTGCAATTTAAGTTTAAAACACGTTTGACATCTTGCATTTTGGTGTTAAAGTTTAATCGTACGTGATTTGCTCCAGGTAGGGGGAAGTAATTAAGGTGCATAGTCTCGTGCAGCATTTTAGCAGTAAATGAAAACCCACTCGAGGATTTTCCTTAGAGATTTTGTTTTGTCATGAAAATAACCAGTTATAGAAGTGTATGTTTGGCCAGAGGGCCCAGACCCCCTCCACTGAAGTTCAACGAGTTGTTCAATCAATTTTTTCCATGGCTAATTTTTTTTAAAGTATTTTGTGTGTAAAAACTGGCGAGGTGGAGATGAATTCATGGTTATTGAAAAATAGTACAATAGATAGATAGTTTCGCTTACTAACCATGTTCAGGCGCGTAGCCAGAAATTCGCAATGGCGGGGCTGTTTTGGTGGTCTGGGGGCGAAGCTTGCCCCCAGCCGCAGGAGGCAGGGTGTCTGGGGGCAGAGCCCCCAGCGCTCGCAAATTTTGCATTTTTTTGCAAAAATAACTTAATTTTAGAGCTATTTTAGTAAAAAATAATGCTTTCAAAACGTGGCTAAAAAATTGGCAGCACAACATGATTCAACTGGTTGCATTAATGGGCTATGTGGAAAGTGGCTAACGATAACATTTCAGTTCTTTTGTTTACATGCTGGTACATCATAAAATCCTATTATTCAATAAAACTCACATAGCCCCCCCTACTTATTCCTGAGTTTATAATATAGTTGTTGATAAAACCTATGTTTGGGGTTTTTACAATAGCGATCAAATTTGATTGCTTATTTTTGGGCATTTTTAAAAGTTTTCATTAATTGGTAACTTTAATTTTTGACGAATTAGCCCCCCTCTGAATACATGTTTCAAAAAAGGCTTTAAATCACTTTTTAGTCAATTCCAGCGCAAAAAATAGTCTCAAAAGAACTAAAAACGTGGTGTTTTTCTTATTCTGCATTTTGGTTGACAGGCCAATGGGGGGGCTATAGCCCCCTCCGCCCTCCCCGCTGACTACGCTACTGACCATGTTATTGCCGGGCCGGGTTTACATCGCGCTTGGCCCCTGGCACTTGGAAGATTTTCGCTACATTTTTCTGCCAAATGTAGGTGAAGACCATAAAAAGTTTTAAGATTTGAGCGCAGGGCCCTTAGCTGGTACTACGCCATATTGAGGTAAATCCGGCCTTGGTTAATGCATTACGTTCATAAAAAGGCTAGATGTGATCCTGCGATAGCAGCTTTTAGGACAAAAACTATCCACTTCTTCCAGGTTTACGTTTAAATTAGCTGGGAAAAATTGATTTTAGGGGGTCCCGGGGCCCCTGGCCTTCAATATTGTTGTTCGCTACTGGTGTAAGCGAAAAACGCTAAAAAGAAACTGAAACTGAAGAAACAATAGGCTTTTTTGTCACATTTTTGTCATTGGTGAAATTTCAATTGGGGGAGGCCCGCTTGGCTAAGGCTATGCTCCAATTGCGGAAAACAAAAAAGGTATTTGAAAATAATCCGCGAGGTTTCTAGCGTTTTCCGACAAAATTTTTACGGTTTAAAAATAGTGCTGTTCTCGAGCCGAGGCCAAGGACGTCCTCGAGGACTCCACCTCTGATTCGTAAGACCAGAAATTAGAAAACTACTGAAGGATAAAGACTTTAAAACAAAATTAAGTTCCAATGAACTTGATGCTTGGAATGCTTTTGCGTTGGTGGTCCAAAACTTCCTAGGAAAGCACAAAGCAACCAACTACACTGAAAATGTTGAACAAATGCTGCAACAACGAAATGGGTGCTCGAATGTCATTAAAAATGCATTTCTTTCATTCTCATTTAGAATTTTTTCCTGAAAATAATGGTAATTTCAGCGATGAGCATGGAGAAAGATTCCATCTGGACATTAAACTCGTTGAAGAAAGATAGGCTGCCAAGGAACGTTAGTTCTGCCATGATGGCCGATTAGTGTTAGTCTCTTCAGAGAGACACTGACGCAGACTTTTGTAGAAAGGGAAGACGCCCTCAACATTTTTAAACATGTGTTTTTGAATTTTGACTGAACTCTATACAAAACTTTTGGATTAGTGTGTTTATTACTTTGTTTGGTTTGTTATAAGTGCTGCTAAAGCTTTAGAAGTATTGTAATTTCATTCAGCAACATGCGCTGGAAACGCCTTAGTAATGTTTTGCAGTGCACATAAGCGATAGTGCTTGTTGTACTACAGTTTTATATCTAGTGGAATTTAAAATTTTATTGATTATACTATTTAAAAAAGTTACGTTGCAAGGCATAATATCATTTAAGCAATCATTAATTCAATAGCAAACAAGTTGTTATTAATCAAATGTGTATTTGTTCCATTGACAAAACGCCGTTTTTCAACAAATACGTCATTTTATGTATATTTAAAAAAATGCAAATAACTCAAAGTTCTGACGATATAGAGCAAAACCGACTTCAGATTTGGAATCAGCAGCCCGAATGCCATGTAGAACAGACAGTGAACACTTAGTAGCTAACATGTCATAGTTTTTTGTGGCGCAGTGTAACATGTAGTTTTGTTGTTTTTTTTTGTGAATAATTAATTATGCGATTTGTGGCGTGGTTTTTGTTGTGTTTTTTGTTGCTGATATAATGCATTCTACTTTTCTGATACCGAATGGATTGAAGGTGAATTTATACAGTATTCGTTTTTCGTCCGATTTGTCCGTGTTTTACGTTTTTGCTTCTGTGTGAACAAGAATGTCCTTTTTCATCCGCTTTTTTATATGTTCATATCCGTACTAACTAAACCATCACATACGGGACAAAAGTTGTTCGAAAAACATTTTTTGCAAAGGGGTACAGCCTTATTTTTAAATATCGCTCTTATCGTTCATACACAAGATTTTTGAACGAAATTTTTATTAATATATAACGCTTTACTTCGTGCGGATATGGACTTATAAAAATGCGGATGAAAAAGCGCCTACTATTTCAAGGAGAAGCAAAAACGTAAAATAACGGACAAAAACGGACGAAAAACGAATGCTGTGTAAATTCACCTTCATGCAGTTAAGCAAGCGCACATAAAAGCTGTTTGGCTGTTACGCAAGCTAAAAAACTTGTATAGCCTACTGGTTGCCGTAAAAAGACAAAATTTATTTTAATAAAAAAGGTAAAAAGACAAAATTAAGTTGCTGAAAAGTTTCAATTTTGCTGGCCTCATTTAAAGGAAACACACTCATTTTGAAATCCCCAAATGTTGACATATTATATCTATTTTGGAAATTTCATCAGTCTAGCGTTAGTGGGTAAATTGTTTGAATTTTTGCAGCCCTATTTAAGGAGGATACCCATTTTGGAGTTTCCAATATTTGGTAGGTTTAGTTTATTTTTAATATGTACCTTTTACGTAAATTTGATCTATCTAGCTGTAACGATTTATGAATTCAAAATTTTGGGGGGCCCATTTGGGGGGGCCCCCGCATTTTGATACCCCGAATTTTGTCAAATTTTATCTGTTTTTTTTATTTGCCTATTCTGAAATTTAATGTGTCTGGCGTGAGTGGTTGAAAAGTTTGAAATTTGCCAGCCCCTTTTTGGGATTTCATTTTCGGCCTGTAAACTTTTAGTCCTCAAACTCAGTTTGCATAAAGCATTCAAAAGCACCCACATTGTGTCCAAATTTCAGCTCTGCACGTCAGGTGGTTAGGAATTTTAAGCGAATTAATAACTTTTCAAGCAAAAATTGCCGTTTTTTTATGTTTTTTTGTGTCTCAATTCACGATCACATGACTTAGGATCCCGAAAATTGGCACACATGATGCTTTTATTAGTTCTTGTGTTGAGTCCAAATTTCAACGTTCTAAGTTTATCGTTTGCTAGTTATAAGCAAATCAACCCTGATCTGCCAAAATTTGCAAACAAAAACAATGGTAAAGTTCAAATTAAGTCCCAATTAAAGCTCGCGCAAAGTCTCACTTAAGAACTTTCTATTGAAAACAAAACAAAATCTCTCCGAACAAAATCGTTCCACTTAAACTTATCGCGATCGACTCATTCAAATCTCACACTACGGCTACACAAGCCAAATACAGACGCACAATCTCCGCTAAACTGCCTACGAAACTAATATCCCGAACACTAGAATTAATAGAATCCTGGAATTATCAGAATATTAGAATAGGAAAAAACACCTATTTATACTAAAGGCAACGGCCCTTGAATATTCCAGAGAAATTGTTATTACGTCGCAATAGAAAGAGTATATTAGCTTACGATAACAAATTGCAACATAATTATGACGTTACAAACTTCACGTCCAAATGATGCAATTAAAAGTCGTAAACAGCGAAGTACCCCGATGACTCCAGAAGGTCGTAGAACATACTGGAAAAGCCAATTATCTCGAATATTCTAAACCACAAAAGGCCTCGAAACTAGTAAGCAGTCACGTTAAGGCACACAAGTTAAGGCAGGTAAATAATCATAACTAAAGACACTTAAAATCATTATATATGACAGTCCAATATATCGAGTTGTAAACGGGCCGACTAGTTCAGGCCCGAACCCGGCCCGAACCCGAAAACTAATTTGAAGCCCAAAACATGCTTGCAAAAACCCCAAAGTTGAGTTAGGTCTGAAAAATTTAGCAATGATGCCAACAGTGGTGGGCAAGTTACTTTCTACAAGTAATTAGTTACAAGTTACGGTTACTTGGCAAAAAAGTAACTAAGTTACAGTTACAGTTACAAATTTGAAAAAGTAACTAGTTACAGTTTCAAGTTACAGTTACTTTTAGTGATTAAAAATTTGGACTAAAAACAGGCCTGTCGGCACTTGCCAGATCACATCTGTTTGTCTCAAAAGTATATCCAAAAACAAAACTTGCAGCCTACAGTCTGAAAGTGCAAACTAGGCTACTATAAGCCTGCGTTACCATTAAGCCAATTTTTGTTGCTGAAATTGGCCTTTTTTTGGGCACACGTTAATTTATTTTAGCTTTCCCATAGTTTTGCATAGGAAAACCACCAATTTTTTGGGCACAAGCATATTTGTCAAAACCTTAAAAGGGAAGACTGTTAAGTAGGTTATTGTACCCCATTTGTCCAAAACCCTTCAGCTTTGGCAGTGTCTGCTACCACTATAGAATAGTTCGAACCTCTGGCCAAGCTATTACACCGAAGTCAATTCTCAACACTATTCTCACACTCATTCTTAACTGAACTCTGTTCTATTTTATACTATTTCCTGAACTCAGCCCTAACCCTTTATAACATTGCGTTGGTAAGAATCGAGCCGAAGACCTCATGACTCTTCGCACAGCACATTGTACCGTTACGCCACCGAAGCCGACATCAGCGATCGGAAGAACTGCGTTCTTAAAACATTGTGTGCTCAATCAACCGTGAACAACGAATGCGTTATTGTCGTTGGCGTGCGTTAGTAGCGTGGAGTAGCTCTAGCTACTTCCTTCAGCTTTTGATATATTAACTTAAGGTAGGCCTAACTTACCTTGTACAATGTACATGCTTCACTAGTAGGCTATAGTATAAACCAGTAAGCCACCGGCTGCCGATAATTTGTGGTAAACAAGGCTAACAGTACCACCGTCCACTAGTAGACTGTGATGTAGCATCGTATCAGTACCGGTACGAGGCAGCTAGGTAACATACACTCCTGAACACAAAAAATATCTCATGCGATACCGGTAATCAATGTGCTTCAGGTATACAACAGTTGGGTTACTTATGGAGGTTATTAAATGCGATATCAAACTCTTAAACCCAAACTCTAAAGCCTAAAAGCTGGTTTGAAAACGTGTTATCTATACCAGAACCTACCAGTTTAAGTGGAGGCAAGAAGACGGTGCAAATCAATACAGAACAACTTGGAAGCTATTAAGCATTATGATCAGTGTACACTAAATAGCAGTGAGCGCTTCTGTTTGAACACGAAGCTTGCTTCAATGCGGTGTTTACAGATACTTTGAAATACCATCAACCAGGTACCGGATGCAACAAAATCAAGACAAAAAAGTTCAGAACAAGCTAGTTTCAAAATAATTAGCGCCTACGGTTTGTGTTCGATTGATTACTTTTGACTGCGAGCTGATTTAATAAAATCACGTTTGCACGCACGTTGCAAACAATTCACTCAATTGCAGTTTTTCCTAGACCACTTCTATCACAAGCCCGTACCCAAAGGAGAGGGCCAAGCAGGAAAACTTGAGCCCTGTCTGGAAAAGTGTCACATAATGATGGTGCTGTCTAGTGGCACGCCATATTAACTATAAATAACGTCTCCAAGTATCTTAGGATCAAAATACGGTATATCCTACTTTGGCCTAGAATTAGCTTTTTTAATCTCTACCTCATGTATGAAAATTAGCCCAAATTTTTGCCGAGGACGGTTTTATTTATTTATTTTTTTTTGTCTGCTTAATTATGTATGAAATATGTTGAGCCCTGTTTGAATATTTCTGAGTCTCGTTTGAACAATTAACGCATCTCGCTACCATAGGCGTAGCCAAAAGGGGGGCCCAGTGGCCCCGGGCCCCCCCCAATCAAAAAAACCAATAACGACAAAAAATTATGACAACATTGCCTAGCAATGTTTAGTTGCGATTTTTTTCAGTAATTACGCACATAACAGTAATTAACAATAATATTAATGACAGCAAGGGAGTCCCAGGGCCCCTAACTAACAACCAGGGGGCCCTTACTAACAACTAAGAGGCCCTGGGTCCCTTAATCGACAACCAGGGGGCCCCAGGACCCCTAAGTGAAAACCAGGTGGCCCATAACTGAAAACCAGGGGGCCCCTAACTAACAACCAAGGGGCCACTAACCAACAACCAGGGGGATTCCTAACTGACAACTAGGGGGTCCAGGCCCCATAACCAACAACCAGGGGGCCCCTAATTGACAAAGAAAGTATCTTGGGGCCATTAACTGATTACCAGGGACCCCAGGGCCCATGACTCACAACGAGGGGGCTCTGGGGCCTCTAACCAACAACAAGGGGGCCCCGGGGCCCCTAACCGACTACCAGGGGCCCCTAACCAACAACCAGGGGGCCCCAAGGCTCCTAACCAACAATCATGGGACCCCGGGGCTCCTAACTAACAACCAGGGGGCCCTTAACCAACAACCAAGGGACCCCTGGGCCCCTAACCGACAACTAGGGGACCCCGGAGTCCCGAACTGACAACCAGGGGGCCCTGGGGCCCCTAACTCACAACCAGGGAGCCTCAGGGTCCCTAACTAACAACCAGGGGGCCCCGGGGCCCCCTAATTAACGACCAGGAGGCTCTGAGGCCCCTAACCAACAACCAAGGGGCCCTGAAGTCCCTAACTGACAACCAGGGGCCCCGGGGCCCCTAATTAACAACTAGGGGGCCCAGGGCTCCTAACCGACAACCAAGGGGCCCCGGGGCTGTTAACTGGCAACCAGGGAGCCCAAGATCCCCTAAATGACGACCAAAGTTTCCGGGCCAGGAGCCCCTTAATTCAAATTTTTAATAATTTATATGCAAAACATGTAAGAAATTTAAGAGTTTTTTCCTAAAATTTGCAACCCCAGGCCTTCGTTTAACGTTATTATGAACTTAATGCTAAAACACAGGCGGTAATGCAAACCCCCCAATTGAAATACTACCAATGATAAATATAAAGAGAGCATAGCCAGTATGTTGCCCCCGTCCGGAATTGCAGTTTCTTTAATTTAGAATTTAAGCTTACAAAAGTAAGCAATAATAATAAGGACCACATGACAACGTATCAAAAAACTGTCAAGTGACTTGACTCGAGTCCTCCTCGTATTGGAAAAAAAAGTTATTTTAATTCTGATTTAAATGGTTTTTTATGAAAAACTTAGGGCAACGATCTTGTCTCAAAATCATTGGCGTAGCCAGGGGGTGGCCGAGGGGACCCGGGCCCCCTTAATCAAAATGCCACCAATGACAAAAATTTGTCAAAAAAGCCTTGTTTCTTCATTTTTAGTTTCTTTCAGCATCTTTGCGTACATCAGTACACGCGTACAACAGTAATTAACAATAAATAATATTGACGACCAGGGGGCCCGGCGCGCCCCCTTATTTCAATTTTTTCCTACCAATTTAAACGTATAACCAGGGTGAAATCAAGAGTTTTTATCCTAAAAGTTGCTATCTCAGGCCCTCATTTAAACTTTTCATGAGCTTAATATAATAACCAGCGCCGTATTTGCCATATGGCTCAGTGCCAGGGCCCAGCCCTCAGATAGTAGGACTTTTTTTGGTTTTCATTTTTATTTGGCAGGAAGATGTTGCAAAAATCCCCTAAGTGCCAGGGACCCTGCGCAATGTAAATTCGGCCCGGGAATAACATGTTTAGTAAGCATAACCATCTATTGTACCATTTTTCAATAACGATTCACCTCCACCTCGCCAGTTTTTACGCAAAAAATACTTTTAAAAAATAGCTAGGAAAAATGCTCATTGAACAAACTACTGAATTTCAATTGAAGGGGCCTGGGCCCTTTGGCCGTACATGTACTCCTATAACTGGTAAACTTCATGGCTAAACAAAAATCTTGAAGGAAAATCTTCGAGAGGATTATTATTTACTGCTAAAGTATTGCAGGAGGCAATTTGTGCCTTACTTCCCCCTATAGACCAAATCACTTACAATTAAAATTTTACACCATAATGCAGATTCTAAACGTGTTTTGGGATTTAATTGCAAAAGGAGGATTGAACAACTAAATTTTTTCTATTGTCTTTGAAATGTTAAAACTCTAGTTTTTTGAAATGGCTTTGAACTCGTGCGAAATGTGATCCAATGGGATTTAAATAGCTTTTTTTTCCAAAAACTTATAAAAATCGCCCAGCAGCTGGGGGCTCCACCCCCAGACCCCCGTCTGTGATGCTTTTGAGTACGCTAGCTTACTCAACACGTCTCCTAAGTTAGACATTTACATTTTTTAACCATTAGTTTTCACCCTCTCCCTTTACCAAAATCCTGGTTAAGTGCCATCAGGCTACGGCTTCAGATCTTCCATTTTACGATATCTTTGCCCCACAAAAAGTTCCTTTTTCGAAAATTTCTGATGACGTCATTGCATGTGATTTGTGGTTTGCCCCCCTCCCCCCAATCAAAAATCCTGGCTACGCCTATGCTCGCTACAAACTTATGGTCCTGTTGTATGGCTTGTCCAATCCATGACCAAAACTGCAATCATTTAGAAAGTTTGATTTTAGTGGATTTAAAAAATAAATGAATGAAATGGCTTGTCAAATTCAGTAAGTGTTGATTAGGCACTGTTAGTGTTGAAACATGTTGAACAGCAAATCCATCACATTTAATCTTGCTGTGCTAAGTAGACATTTGATCTGAGATCAATTTAGCTGCCTTATCCGTAGGCCTACAGTAACATACTATCAGTAACAAAATGCAGTAATGGCATTTAGAAATGGTCATACATCAACATTTAAAAATTTAAAATACTCTCTATGGCTGGGTTACAGTAATTAGCAAATTAAGAGACTGGTTGAACAATTACAGTATTAGTGCTCATAGATATGAAGCCAACAGATTTACTTATTGAATGCTTTCTCTCCATGAACTTAGCCTGTCAGCTGTCATGTTCAAAGTCAAACGTAAGCTTGGAGGTATTATTCAGAAATCAGTTTATAAGTTGATTTTCTCAGAAATTAGAAAAACGCTTAATGCCTGAAGTTTGGTATTTACAATCACGGCAGAGATTTTAAGTGCATAAACATAAGTTCTGTCATGTAACAACAACAGGAGTAAATTGGAAACAAAGGCAGTATTACATCTCCAAAACTTAGTTCAGCAACATTTGCTAACTACTGTATTCTTGTCTTATCTCATGCATTCAATATTTTGCATGCATGCTGATGCAGGTAAAGATGGTAGACGTTCTTGTTGCAAGCGATTTCACACAACACAATAATGAACGAAATCTAATTAATTGAAAACCTTTACACAATCATGGTTTCACAATTTTGACAGTTTTGCTAACTTGAATCATTTCAGTGTGATTCTAATTATTTTTAAAACTATCGCACACTGCCAATCATATCATATTTTTAGTCGTTGCTAAGGATTGCTATAAAAATGAATTGGCTTACACTGCAAATAATTTATACACTGGTACTAATCAAGTTAGTTGCTGGCAATAATTGGGTAATTTCTTGACATGCCAACCACTAAACAACATTGCTAAACAAGATAAACGTTAGCAACATGCAGTATTTCTTAACTTAATGCTATAAGCTGATTAAAAACACTGCTAAAATGCTACTCTATTACTGCAACGCTTGCTACTGCGTGTTGTTATTGATGTTGTTGTTGTAGCGCATACTCATCCTCCTGTCACCGGACAGCGTCAGACGCTAACTTGTTGCACGTTCCACACACTTTTCATTACGAGGACTACTTTGTGATTGGAGGAATCCCCACTTGCTTAGGAGTTTCCGATGATCCAATGCTCCTGTGGATTTCTTCGAATTCTTGTCCACTGAATTTGCTGCTTGTTCGAAGCCATGGCACCAAGCAGAGATAATCATCGCAAAGCGTCTTATCCAAGGAAGCAACAACGGACCAGGGTGCGGGTTGAACCCAGATCATTCGATCAGGTTCGTCGTAAAAACGACGCTTTTACCCATTCGCCCATGCTGCCGACTTAAATAATGCAAATCGTGATACAAACCAATGCAAATCCAGACGATTTTGCTCTTTAGTCCGCGAACAAAACAAACAGCGCAGAAAAGTAGGACAATTAATCGGACTACTGTTGATGACATCACAAACCACGCGTGAGGCCTTGTTGTTTCGGTGGCCACGGTTTAGGGGGCCAGGAGGATTTATTAGTTCAAGCGCAGTCAACTGTATTTGTTTGCTGTGCATGCATACAAAAGCCAGCCGGATTTGCGGTATAGATCTTTTCTTTGGTCGTCACGCAATTTCTAACAAAAGCTGGCCGAATTTGCAATGAACAGTATTTTTTGGTTTTTACCCAAATAAAAAGCTGTTGGTCTTTACCCAATTTCCCGCCCTGGTCTTGGCAAAAGAGCTCGATATCAGTCTTCGTACCCCCTGATAAGATTTCTCTTTGAGGCTTTGGTCACCAGGTAAGGTCTAATAAAAGCAAGTTTTGGAGCAGTTTAGAGTAGAAGGTAATAAGGCATTACTGCAATACGAAATATAAAAATTTAAAAAACTGAAAGCTTTTCTGATGATTAGTTACGCTTGAGTTGTGATATCCTTTGATTGTTATTATCTAACTAGCGACAACGCTTTTGTCTCTTGAATGGGAAGTTTGGGGTTTAAATTTCGGGTCAATCAAGTCGAGCACAGTGTTGCCAACGGCACGCCACCGCTGCAATATTTCTCCGGAAGAAGCTGTGTTGCCTGGACGCAATGACGCAAGGATGGGCCCCGCAAACTCGCTACACTCTTCGGTGTAATACTACAAGATTAATAAAGATTTCATTGATTTGATTTGAACTATTTGTCACGTAAAACTAATTACAGTAACATTGTACTTGTAATACAAAAAAGATCAATAAATAATAGAAAACATCAACTTCGGGGCGTGTAGCTGAAGTAGTTGATTACTTTATGTGTAAGCTGTGGCAGCGTGGCCAAATGGGTAAAGGCATCGTTTTTACGACGACCCTGATCGAATAATCTGGGTTCAACCCGCACCCTGGTCACGCTGTTGCCTCCTTGGATCTCTGCTTGGTGGCTTCGAACAAGCAGCAAATTCATTTGGACAAGAATTCGAAGAAATCCACAGGAACATTGGATCGTCGGAAACTCCTAAGCAGGTGCAGATTCCTCCAATCACGAAGTAGTCCTCGTAATGAAAAGTGTGTGGAACGTGCAACAAGTTAGCGTCTGACGCTGACCGGTGACAGGAGGATAAGTATGCGCTACAACAACAACAAATAACAAGCCTTTCGATTTCAATTTCTAGCAGTTTTTGTAAATCGGATGTAGGGCACACTAAAATTAGACTACGTTTAGCAAACATATAAACATAGAAGAACATATCGAAAAAAAGTTTTTTTTGGACCACCCAAATACACAGAGTAAAACATAAAAAGCCAAAAACATTTACCCCTTAGCAACATTATTCGGTTGTTTGAATGTAATTGATGCAAAAACAATGAATAGCAAAATTAATGCAAAAACTATGCTGTCCCACGGTCTCCAGATATTGCTTTGCAATTCTAGTACAGCAGTACTTTGGCAAATTTGTCATTTCTTCACAAACTACGCAGGAGCGGCAAAGGTCAGTTAGTTGGTAAAGGGTTGAGTTATTGTTGGGGTCGAAACCAACTTTTTTAACAACTTGCCCGCCGGGCAAGTGATGCCAAATGTTTGCTTGCCCGAGGAAATTCCAACTTGCCCCCAAAAAAATAGATACATTAAGTTTTGAAGTTGTTTAACTTTGAAAAAAAATCGTGTATTTGTACTTCTTGTTAAAAAACACTAAATTTGAATAATACCTGCATCAGAATCATTAAGTTTTTGTGCTCGATTTTACGTTAATGTGCCGAAATAAGCAAACTATTTCCAATCATGCACTACCTAAAATTTGTTTTTTGATTGTAATTGTTTCAGTATTGTTATGATGATATTGATTAACGTTACGGTTTCGCTGCAAACGCAGTTTCAATCGCGAATATTTTGGAAACTGCAGTACACCAGCTAAAAAGCAGAAATTTTTCACAAAACGTATAAAGAGCAAAAAGAACTTCAAAATAATCATAACAAAAAAAAAATGCAAATTTCTTGACATTTTCACGCAGAGCCGGAAGCGATATCTGAAACAGCGATTAACACGCCATGGGTGGGAAAATTTTTCTTAGAAAAAATACGTAGCATTTTGTGCCAAAAAGTTGCTAAACGCTTCTGAGTATCAAAAAATCTGCGTGCGATCAAAAAAGTGTTAATTGCAACTAATAATCTGCGTACGAAACAAAGTGTTAATAGCGATAATTTCAAATAGTGCTACCAAAAATAAAGCAAGCAACTTACAACTTTTTCTATTCACATTTTATTTTATTGCAATAAAAGAGGACCTCAATTGCGCCTCTAAATAATCTTGTTTGAAGTTGTTTGAAGCGCTGTATTTTGTTAACTTGTCCGTCGAGCAAGTTAAGCTGAAAAATAGCTTGCCCGAGGCGATTTCAGCTTGCCTTAGGCAAGCGTTAATTTCGAACCCTGTATTAGTAATTAAAAGGCGAGGCAACTGCGTCCAGTTTGATTCTCCAACTGGTGAATTATTTTTCGTTATAACCTTGTACTTGGCAGACTCCCAAACCATAAGCTAAAGGGTAGGCCTGACGACGAATTTCTCAACAGAACCGTAAACGCCACCCTGCGGTGGTGTGGTCTGACAAAACCAAAAGCATAATTCGTGGTACATATGCATGGGTGAACAAGTACGTCATTACAATATTTCAAATAAAAAAAGTTAAATGCAATATTATTCATATCAGTAAAATCGTGCACCATACTAAATAGCGGTATATTAGCAAAAAAGATGTTAGAAAAAACGTCCAATAACTTTTTCAATTAATTGCTTTAATTTTTAATTGAAACAATTAGCAAATGAAATACAATATAATGTTTTAGTATACTTGAACATTTACGGAGATTGAAATTTAGCTATGCTATACACTATCTGTCGAATTTTGACACTTTAAATTCAATGATTCGTAAACTTGTAATTAATGCTATTGTGTTCAGCAAACTATTCTTGCGTATAGGGTTTACGTAATAAGACGTCATCAGAGATACAGAAACTGCGCGAGTCGTCGGTTTCCTGCTAGGTTTGTGATAAATGATGGCAAAACAAGCAACAAACAGAGGCTTTTAAACACATTTAGTTGCAATCAAAATTGCAAATCTAATTGAATTTATAGCAAGATGCAGTTCTCTTTTGTACATTTATAAATAAATATTTTACCGAAATAGCCGAAGATTCATGCAAATAGCCAAATACCTCCTTTTTTTAAGTTTTAAGAGTTTGAATTTGGCTGTGTCAAAACAACACAGTATCCACTAGGGTAATGACTACAAAAAAATTTTTAAGCCTGCTATGGTATTGGATGAGTTTTTTATTATGTATGACGGATTTTGAAACATTTTTTGAAAATTTTGAAAAAAGTTCCCCCACCAACCCATTTTTCTGTCCACACTTGCCCCCAAATTTCAACTTTCTTATTTGCAGTGCATGACTGCGTCAATATGCATGCTTTAAAACAGTTTAGATAGATGTGCCTATTGATACCACACTTTTAAAAAATTTTTTTTGGAATCGAGCCACGGAATCAAAAGTTATGAGCAATTAAACGCCAAACTTGTAAAATGCTGCCTCTAGCGGCTAAAATGTAAAATATGCTCTAGTTAGCCTATTAGCGTAAAATTGGCGTCTATTCCTACATTTTCAATGTCGAGGAGTTGAATAAAGCAAGTATTTTAACAAAATTTCGACACTAGGTGGCAGTAAGCAAGATTTTTTTTGATTTTGTTGTATTTTAATAAAATTTCATCCCAAGAGAGCTAGAGCTTTTCAGATAAAGGTACTGAAAATAATGTGATTCCAAGTTTTTATTCTATGTTTAGGTAAATATTTTCCTAGGCCTAAAAACTGCTAACTATTTGTATGAAAATATCGTTTAAGAAAGCAAGCGCAACGGTTTTAAAGAATAAGGGTAATTGGGATTTTAATCTGCCAAAATCAAGTGCCTCAAATTGTGGTATTCTTCCAAGAATGGAAAGTTTAGGCAGTTGTATTAGATTACCAACCAAAGCTCAAGTTTTGGGGCGTTATCATGCGCTATTTGAGAAAGAGAAACAAAAGAAAATCAGAATCCAAATTATTCGAGATGAGCTGCTTCAATAATGGAAAAAGTTTAGCTTTCCGTGCAAAAGCAAACAAGCAATTATTGCCCAACTAGAAAAGCTAGTGACCAATTATGAAAAATATCAACGAAAACCAGATGAAATATTTGCACAAGAATTGCAAAAAATTTTTGGTGTAACTCAGCCCGGTGGAACGTGGCTCTGCAATGAAGATAAAGAATTCTATTGCAAGCAAATCGAAACCAATGATAGAGTTGGTTATACTACTCTCAAACCAGCATCATTATCTACAATCCACCCTTCCAAAAGGCCAAGAATTGAAAAGTCAACTTCGTCCGCAACAAAAGTCCAAAAAGACAGCATCCTTCGGACAGATTGTGATAGTGATGCATCAATTGACGGTTCAAGCTATTGTGAAAGCAGCTCATCAGAGAGCAGCTCAAGTGATTCTCAATCTCAAATAAAAAGATCTTCAACAATTCAAGCCACCCAAATGGTAATTCGACGCTCCTTGTCTACTGAAACAGCAGCAAAAGTATGCACTGATTTAGCTGAACAAGGAGTTGCAATTCCAACACCGACACAGTCTGGAGTTTGGCGCAGCTTAATAAGATCCGGAGAAAAACAAAAGGAGCATATAAAAAAATTCTGCAGACTGAAAAAGACTTCTGCCTTCATTTTGATGGAAAAAAGCTGTGTGGCATTGAATATCAAACAGTGTGCTTGAAAAACGAAATTAGGGAAATCAAACTTGGTGTGCTTAAATGCAAAAGTGGCTCAGCTCAAAACATATTCAATGAATTGGAGCAGCTTCTAAACGAATTTGCTGCTTGGTCTAACATTAAAATGATCATTTCGGACACAACTTCAGTTAACACAGGTCGTTTAAACGGAATTGTAGTGAAACTGCAAAAAAAAGATGAGTGAAATGGGATTAGAAAAGCCACAGTTTATTGGGTGCCAGCATCATGTTTTAGACAGAATGGTTAAGCATGTTTTGGATTTTTATATCAGCAGCAAAACAACCAAACCAAGTTTGGATTACAAATATGTGGAAGAAATTACAAAACATTACACAGAACTACAAAATTCATGTACAGCAGAAGTCCAGTTGGTCATTACAAACAATCCAGGATGGAGAGATGACTTCCGATTTCTTTACGAATTGTGCTCAGCATTCCGAGACTACAAGGTATGAACCAAAGTTACAGTACGTAAGTTTAATATTACGCTGGAAAAGCACTGTTTCAAGTATTTATTATTTTTCAGAAGCACGATTCTTTTCCAGAAATTAAATGTAGGAAATTACCTGCTTTGCATAATGCTCGTTGGAATTCAAGAGCTATATTTGCTTTGATCGCTTACTTTTTGCTACCGACATGGCGAGACTGTTTGGAAGTTCCAGCAAACTTCATAGGAAATGAATGGCAAAAAGCATGGTTTTCTAACCAAAAATATAATTCTGAAACTTATAGATCGCTGTTGAAAGCCGTAGCTACATTGAATGTTAGTAAGTTTACATATCCAGTCACCATCCAACTAACAAAACGCTTAAACTTGGAAACAAAAATCTGCTCAATAAATTTTTACGTTGTTTGCACTAGATGATTTTTAGCTTTTAGTAACCTTTCAATGAAGTTTAAGAAGCAAATCCTACCTTCAAAATACAATTAATTGCAGGCCACTTACTGGCAATAACTGCCTTTTATTATGTGCGCTTGAAAATCAACTTACGTTTTCTGTACTAAGATTCACTCAGTAATCAACAATTATCATTGATTTTGTCATAAACTTGATGACTGTGTTTTAGTGCGACGGTGCATTGAAAACTTTTCAAACCAACTGGAGTCAAGAATCATCCGTTTTGAATGTACCACGATCTAACCTCATTGCGGAACGAGCAGTAAAACTAATGGAAGAGCTGAAGAAAAAATGCAACAACGACCAATATCTCACTTTAAAATTTGTAGCATGCAACAATCTGTCGTGATCTCAATTACAGGAATGTATTGACGTGCATGTTTATGCAAATTCAAAGAAGTTTGGTGACTTTGACAATTTATCAAAACAATTGTAAAGAGAATTGTAGTAGTTCTTCAAAAAATTGTGTAACTTGAAGTGTTTTACTCAAAATAAAAGATGTTCAAAAATGCAAGATATATTAATGTGCGTCCATAAAATTACAAAAAATCTTGCTTACTGCCACCTAGTGTCGAAATTTTGTTAAAATACTTGCTTTATTCAACTCCTCGACATTGAAAATGTAGGAATAGACACCAATTTTACGCTAATAGGCTAACTAGAGCATATTTTACATTTTAGCCGCTAGAGGCAGCATTTTACTAGTTTGGCGTTTAATTGCTCATAACTTTTGATTCCGTGGCTCGATTCCAAAAAAAAATTTTTTAAAAGTGTGGTATCAATAGGCACATCTATCTAAACTGTTTTAAAGCATGCATATTGACGCAGTCATGCACTGCAAATAAGAAAGTTGAAATTTGGGGGCAAGTGTGGACAGAAAAATGGGTTGGTGGGGGAACTTTTTTCAAAATTTTCAAAAAATGTTTCAAAATCCGTCATACATAATAAAAAAATTCATCCAATACCATAGCAGGCAATTCAAAATTCTCAAATAAAATTTTTAGTCATTGCCCTAGTATCCACCGTTAGCATCGATTTTGAATAGCTGTAATAGAAAGTTAAAACTGTCAAAAAAGGTTAGGGTTAGAGTTTTGGTTAAAGTTGAGGTTAAGATTTAGCTTACGATTTCATTGAATTTAATGAATTATGTAGCTACTCTAAATAATATACATGTATCAAAATTCAAAACCTGTAAAACACTTATAAAATAATACCCACAACATGCTGTTTCGTCGTTAGGCTCTTCAGGGAAGGGAGGGAGTGACAGTAAATTTATTCGAACAGAATTTAAAAATATTTGGAAAGCTTGTTAGTGGTACAGAATTTCAAAATAGCTTTTAATAGCGTCGGAGCTATTATTTCCACTCTTTGACATATGGGTAGCCTTGAAAAAGGCTGTTTTAGATTGAACGTTTTTGTCCAGCTCTCTTCATGAATCTACGCCGGAATGAAGAAAAACTAAAATGCAGTAATGTATATAGAGGTTGACTACATTGAAATGACAATGGGTGGCTATTATGACGTAAAATGCTGCAAAAATCACCTAAAAGTGTATTAAGTTAATGCAAAAGTATAGAAAATATCGCAAATTTCTTGTCGTTCTCTGATTGGTCAAAATTGGTCATTCTAGCAATTTGATTGGTGGAAAAATATTGTTTCGGTTTCGTCGGAAAAGTGAGAAAAATTAATGTCAAATTTGGAGTAAATAAACGAACTCCTTTTGACTGCAAAGAATAGGCTGTAAGGAATTGATGTAGGTTGCTTCCAGAACTGATAAATGGAACGAAGATCTTGCTGCAGCCAAAATGGAAAATTGAGCATCGTTGAAATGTTTGGCACATTCTTTATTCTCTAATAAATGCTGTCCGATTGCAGAATGACAGTAGACACTAGGGGTGCTAGTGATTTTGCATTCTCGATTAGGCAGATTTTTCGTTGGTCTTTTGTCACTTCTTAGCATCTCGGAATGTGTTGATTAATTCTGTCTTGCAATCTTTGGGAAGTTCGACCCACGTACCGACAGTCACAGCGGCACACGTATTGATATACGACCATACTTTGTTGAAGGGAGGGTAGAATATCTTTATGGATTGCCGGCAAAATTTTTTTCGTTGTAAAAATAATGCGAGGTTCAACAGCTTGGTAACATTGGTTGATAGCAATCTTGGTTTTCTATTCGAAATTCAAAGAAATTTTGCCAATTCAAGGGAGCTTCAAGTAAACTGGACACTTTTGCGGTCCTTTATTTGGTTTACGGTTAAAAAGCGCAATTTTCTTAGTTATGGTGATATAAATAATGCTTTCTGGGTATCCATTATTCCGTAGAATTGAGCTGATGTTTTCTAGTTCGTGCTGCAGTTTACTTTTTGAAGTGTCCGGTTTACTTAAAGTACGCAAAAGTATCCAGTTTACTTGAAGCTCCCTTGAATTGGCAAAATTTCTTTGAATTTCGAATAGAAAACCAAGATTGCTATCAACCAATGTTACCAAGCTGTTGAACCTCGCATTATTTTTACAACGAAAAAAATTTTGCCGGCAATCCATAAAGATATTCTACCCTCCCTTCAACAAAGTATGGTCGTATATCAATACGTGTGCCGCTGTGACTGTCGGTACGTGGGTCGAACTTCCCAAAGATTGCAAGACAGAATTAATCAACACATTTCGAGATGCTAAGAAGTGACAAAAGACCAACGAAAAATCTGCCTAATCGAGAATGCAAAATCACTAGCACCCCTAGTGTCTACTGTCATTCTGCAATCGGACAGCATTTATTAGAGAATAAAGAATGTGCCAAACATTTCAACGATGCTCAATTTTCCATTTTGGCTGCAGCAAGATCTTCGTTCCATTTATCAGTACTGGAAGCAACCTACATCAATTCCTTACAGCCTATTCTTTGCAGTCAAAAGGAGTTCGTTTATTTACTCCAAATTTGACATTAATTTTTCTCACTTTTCCGACGAAACCGAAACAATATTTTTCCACCAATCAAATTGCTAGAATGACCAATTTTGACCAATCAGAGAACGACAAGAAATTTGCGATATTTTCTATACTTTTGCATTAACTTAATACACTTTTAGGTGATTTTTGCAGCATTTTACGTCATAATAGCCACCCATTGTCATTTCAATGTAGTCAACCTCTATATACATTACTGCATTTTAGTTTTTCTTCATTCCGGCGTAGATTCATGAAGAGAGCTGGACAAAAACGTTCAATCTAAAACAGCCTTTTTCAAGGCTACCCATATGTCAAAGAGTGGAAATGATAGCTCCGACGCTATTGAAAGCTAATTTAAAAATAATGAATAATGTAACTAAATAACTTAATACCTAGTTTAAACAGAAGCAGCTGGTATGCTTTTAGAAATGGAAATGCCTCCATCTGATAGTTTAGCTTGAATTCTATAAGTTGCATGGTCAACTTTCGACGTCTTACGATGAAGTTTCTTTGGCAACAAACAATTTTCTAATTTTTTTAAACATGCGCCTCCACATATGAGAAGAATATATATACGGATTCAAAATGCTGTTGAAAGGAACCACAGTTCCCAAAACAATTTGGAAGGGAGTTATATAGTTCAAATAATCTCCCAAGTTTTGAATAGTTTCGAGATTGAATGAAACATTCCAAACAACTAACGAAGCAATACACAACGGTATCCAACACATTATATCAGTCATTACAATAAATGAAATGCGTTTTAGCATTCTCCGATTTTTAGCGGTCCGGAAAGCACTTCTTTTATGGAAAAACATATTGTTTCCACAATTTTCCCTACAGAGTTTCCAGCACTTACAAGAATTTACACAGAATTTAGCAATTTCGAAAACTTTGAAAGTAATCACACTGTACAAAATCAAAATCAAAACACTCACAATAAGATTATAAAATACAAAAGTTAATTTGAAATTATTAGCATTAGGATAATAATCCCCACTAAAAAGAAATAAACCGACATAGCAAGTATATTGATAATCGTAAATGCCAACTGTACTCCAACTTTCCGTTTTGAAATCCGCCCAACCCAAAGCGGAGGAAAATTTTTCCATAACCTCTTGAGTTGGATAGTGTACTACAGTCTTAACACTGATGTTGTTTTGGTCGCGTTTATAGTGACACTTGGAATTGTAAAATGTTGCAAAATATCGACAAAATAAGGATATTCTATGAAAGAATTCTTTTCGTATTTGTAATGTTTAGACAACCCGACTGTAAATGACGTTTTGAAAGTTTCCAACAGTATTATAGGTAAGATAGCTGTCATTAGCCATACAATCCATGTCAAAGCTATTAACCTTATAATTGACTTTAAATGTGGTCTTTTGAAAGGCCTCGTAATACCAACTAAGCGATAAAAACTTATTATAAAAAGAGTCGTAATAGACACTTGACTTGATACAACATTCATAATGGCAAGGGCATTGCAAAAACCATATTCACTAAAATAAACACCAATGTTAACCTTATACCTTATTTCAAACGAAACTGCTCTCAGATATAATCCCATCAACAAATCAGCCAACGACAAGTTTAGTACCAGCGTGTGGTAGATTTAAATTTCCTTGTTTTTATTCTGAAATTTTCGCAAACTGACGATTTTGTTGTATATCACAACCATATTCCCAACAAACGAAAGCAACCCTAATACTTAGAAAATATACCATTGTGTAATTAAAGATAAGTTAAAAAAAGTTGAACAGTTAATGTTGTCGCCACAATACAAAGGAAAACGGAAAAGATAGTCAATAATATCAGTAAATGAGCAGGATGAGTTTATGCAACCGTCTTGAAGCTCGTACTCTGAAAATGAGAAATCTCCACTGGTTTCTGCACATGAGTAGATGAACATTCTCCAATTTACATGATCCAAGAGCTTTTCCACGTCTTTTCCATTTGAAATCTGAATTGAGAGTTGACCAATGCTACTTTGCTGATTTTTTGTTGCGTTGGAGACGATCAAGTACGTAAATTTTTGAATTGGACATTCAACATCAAGTGGAATCAGAGTGATATTGCTGGTATTATGATTCGCTTGATAGAAAGATTTTTTGTTTCTTGTTTTGTTTTCTTCTACGTTATCTGCTTTTTTTTTTCTTGTTTTGTTTTCTTCCGCGCTATTTACTTTCAAACCTCAAAACGAGCTGTTTTCAACGTTTGAGCGATTGAAGATATCAAGGAGGACTAGTGTGACAGAAATCAAGGGTGCTAGGTTGGGGGGTCCCCATCAATCGGGTCCTCCAAAAGTTTGAACTTTTAAACCGTTTGAGCTAGATGGATCAAATTTTTGGAATGAGTAGATATCAAAAATAAACTAAACGTAACGAAAATTATGGGTGCCAAAATGGGGTTTCCCCCAAACGAGCCCTCCAAAATTCAAACTTTTTAACCACTCACGTTAGACTCATGAAACTTTCAGGTTAGGCAAATATGAAATAAAGTTTCCCCAAACGGGGCTCTTCAAAATTCAAACTTTTTAACCTCTTAAAATGGATACATGAAATTGTGGTCCCGAATTTCCAACTTTCCTATTTGAAGCAACCTTTGCATTCCTGCACCATCACATTTTTCCGAAAGGTGCTTCTCCAGTGTAGGTTTGACTGTGAGCGAATTAAGATTGAAACTAAGTGGTGAACATTTAGAAGCACTCAATGTCATGCACTGCAACAAAGCGCTGCTTTAATAAACCAAATCGTTTAATAATTTTTTTCTGAATATCGGTGGTGGTGGTTGACCGGTTGTTTACTATTTCAGCAAATTAAGTTAATTTAGGCCAGTATAGGATTCGGTATTCTTAATTCAGTTTTAGCTATTCGGAATAATTCTGGAATAGCCTACTATTCTAAAATGCCCATCCCTAGTGGTAGTACTTGTGCTTTAGATAAACTATGCTGTATACTGCTGAAAGACAAAGAGTAATGTTTAAATATTATTTCAGGGATTAAAATTAACTTTTTTAATAACTTGCCCGTCGGGCAAGTGTTATCAAATGTCTATTAGCCCGAGAAAATTTCAACTTGCCCAAAAAAAAAGGTGCTCTACTGTAAGTTTTGAAGTTAACTTGGAAAAAAGCACTGGATTTGCAAATTATGCGTAGTTTCGAGAATCAAGTTTTTGTGTGCGATTGTTGAGATAATGTGATGCAATCAGTAACTTTTTCCAATCATGCATCAGCAAAAATTGATTTTTTGATTGTAAATATTTCATTTAATATTTACCAATCATAATTATTAATTACCGTTGTGGTTTGTTGCAAACGTATTTTTATTAGCGAATATTATGGAAACTACATCAGCTAGAAAGCCGAAATTTTTTGCAAAAGTAATTGAAGCAAAAAAATCTTCGAAATAATCACAACAAAAAAATGGCAAAATTCTTGACGTTATCTTCATGCAGCGCAGGGTAGTACTTATGGCATCTGAAACAGCTGTTAGCGAGGCAAGCGTCGGAAAACGTTTCTAGAAAAAAATAACGTAAAATTTTGTGCCAAACAGTTGTTAAATGCGTCCAAGAATCGAAAAATCTGTGGGCGATTAAAAAATGTTAATTGCAAGTAATGTGCGTACAATTAAACAATGCATTAATTGTGATAGTTACAATGTGCTTACTAAAATAAAGCAAGGAACAGCTTTCTCTACGAACACATTTTAGTTTATTTCAACAAAACCGCGTAAATTGCGTCGTTAAATAATCTTAATTGAAGTTGTTTAATACGCTAGATTTTGAACTTTCCCGTCGCGCAAGTTTAGCCGAAAACTAACTTGCCCAAGGCAATTTCAGCTTGCCTTAGCCAAGCGGACAGGCGTTAATTTCGAACCCTATATTCAGTTTAAGCTACCTTACTTAGTAAGTACGAAATACTTTCGTTTTTGTGTACTGTAAATAGTAGCCGAAAACTTGGCCGCTACAATAGGAAAAAGATTAGATGAAAGGGTCGGAAGAGCAAACGACAAAATCACCAAAGATTGCTTTCCTGCCTATACAAGGGAGATGCGTGGTTGCAAAAATTTAAAAGATTCAACACCGCTATCCGTAGTTCGCCCGCCTTCGAGAGACTATTTGCTGTTGGTTCTGATATTTTGCGATCGAAACGATCGTATATTACAATGGAAAATTTTGAAAAGTTTGTTTTGCTGCGTGAGAATGAAAAGTGTTTAAAAAAGTCAATTTTTCTCCATGACTAACGCATTATTTCTAAATGAGTGTGGGTGGAGCTTTTTTTCTTTTGGTGTTTGTTTATTTTTATTGCTGTTTATTTTTATTATTATTTTTTGTTTTAGTGTTTAATTGCTTTTTTCAACAATAAAAATAATTTTTTCTTCGCTCATAGATATGTGCCTTTAGTTATAAAAGCTAAACACATTGCAGTAGATTTATTCCAGTGCAGCTTAGCTGAAGATGGTACCATGTTTGTACTTTCATATTTTTGTATTTACTGTAACACCACCGTCTGCAGCGCGCTTTTGAAACTTCGATTATGCAAACATTTGCACTCAAAAAACTTTTTTAAACAGCGAAATTTGTGTGCGCTCCTCAAGCAATCAATTTGTAGTTGTGCTGTACTATTTTCAATATTCGGTTGCGGAATTAGTGTTTGCGCTTTAAAGCGTTTAGAAGTTAGGTTACGGAATTTGCAATTGCGTTTTAAGCTTTTAAGATTTTGGTTGCGGAATTCGCGCTTGCGCTTTAAGCTTAAAAACTTTTGGTTGCGGAATTTGCGCTTGCACTTTAAGCTAAAAATATTTTAGTTGCGGAATTTGCGCTTGCGATTTAACGTTAAAAAATTTTGGTTGCAGAATTTGCGCTTGCGCTTCGAGCTTAAAAAATTTTGGTTGCGGAATTTGTGTTTGCGCTTTAAACTAAAAAAAAGTTTTGGTTGCGGAATTTGCGCTGTGCAGCTCTGTCAAACAGAACTATTGCCTTGCGAAGCTCATGCTAATTGACTAATTCAATCAGGTTTCGAAAAATGATGCGTGATTTTTGCCACGAAATAATTTGCAGCAGCATGCAATTGTTTGAACAACGGAAAACTACAAACTTAATTTTTGTTTTTAATTGCAATAATTCAATTGTTAAATTTGTTTCGCAAAACACTATTCCTTTATATTTCAACAATTTCATCAGTTATCACTCGGTCAATTATTTTCAATTCGTTTCCGAGGGCACGAGAAAATTACAAATTTTTTCTTGCATAAGTATTTTATTATTACTTAATAAGATTTCAGCGAATGTTCCCTTTAGCGAAATTATTTTTGTAAAAAGTTGTTATCTTAAAAACTAGAAAATATTGTCATTTTAAATTTTTACCATTAGCTGAAAAAATCAGCAGAAACTTCAAAAAAGATCTAGTTTTAGCTGGTGTTTTGGTTTGTGGATGCGTGAAAACAATTTTGATTGATGCGACGGTTGATGATATGAATTCGCATCGAAATTGAATATTGTCTTTTTAGCGTAGTCAATAAGCTATGAAAGTTTTATGGCTTGCTTAATAGCCCAGTGGCGTCTCGAAGAGTGGCGGGCGGCTCTCCCCGGGTTTCACCATTGTGGCGTGACACTATTTTATGATACCAATCGAACAAAAAATAATCTTAGAATCCTTCAAAATGTTTAGTACACCGGAAAGTAATCAAAAATGATTTTAAGCATTTTTTGAAACATATATAAAGAGTGGGGGTTAATTTGTCAAAAATGTAACTCACAAATCAATAAAAACTTTGAAAAATAGCAATTAATAAGCAATTAAATTTGATCGCTTGTTGAAAAATGCTGAACATAGGTTTTATCAACAATAATAGGAATAAGGAGGGTATTCAGTATCAGCCCTTCTCTCAAAACTCGTTCCATTATTTCCATCGACTAGAGACCATGGTAATGCTGACTGCCTCTCGCGATTGCCAATTAATTTGTGCAGCAATGTTGCCGGGAAGAATTGCCAGACGAAGCACTTCTCTCAAAACTCGTTCCATTATTTCCATCGACTAGAGACCATGGTAATGATGATTGCCTCTCGCGATTGCCAATTAATTTGTGCAGCAATGTTGCCGGGAAGAATTGCCAGATGAAATTGATCTTTTTTACAATTCACATCTTGAATTGTTGCCGGTTACACAAGAATCAATAGCAAATAGTACCAGAAAGGATTCAGTGCTCGCTGGGGTTTTGAACAGCGCTCTGACTGGTGACTGGTACGACACACCAGATTTAGTACCATATTTCTCGAGAAGAAATGAAATTTTCGTACACCAAAGTTGTCTTGTGTGGGGTCTGAGAGTTATTGTGCCTTCTGACCTCAGGGGAAAAATATTGCATAAATTGCACGAGGGTCACCAGGGAGTAGCGAAGATGAAAGCGTTAGCACGATCATACGTATGGTGGCCTAATATCGACAGAGATATGGAGCAGTTGGCCTGGGCTTGTTTTGAATGTTTGCAAAAGCGCCCTGATCCTTCGCCAGTTTTGCATTCTTGGGATTGGCCTGAGCAACCCTAGAAACGAGTCCACATTGATTTTGCTGGCCCATTTTTAAACCACATGTTTTTGGTGGTAATTGATGCTCATTCGAAATGGCCGGAAGTCGTGCAAATGGCTTCGACAACTTCGACAGCAACTATTCGGGCGCTGGGCTCTATTTTTTCACGGTATGGATTTCCAGAGCAACTCGTCGGTGACAACGGTCCGCAACTGACTTCGGGCGAATTTAAAAATTTTTTGAAATCAAATGGGATTAGACATATCACTACCGCCCCATGGCACCCTTCTAGTAACGGAATTCCAAAACGATTTGTGCAAACGTTAAAAAAGCTCTTCTTGCGATGAAGGGTGAATTATCACTTAGCGATAATTTGAATAAGTTTCTTATAATGTATCGAAATACTCCACACACTTTAACTAATGAACCACCGGCATTACGGTTCATTGGCCGGCATTTGAGAATGCGACTTGACCTTGTTAAGCCTGATTTGAAACGCCATGTTGACAATAAAGTCGCCAATAAAGCTAAATGCCAACGGTCTCCAGCGGATTTTAAAGTGGGGGACAAAGTGGCAGTACGAGATTATCGAAACCCCACTGGAGTACGTTGGCAAAAAGGCGTTGTTTTATCACGTATGAGTAAATTTATGTACAAAGTTAAAGTGGCGTCTGATGTAATTCTTATTCGTCATTTTGACCAAATGTTGCCTGGTTCTAGATTCCCTACGCTTGAATACAAAGGTGGGCAAGTTAACGCAAAACGTTAGCTTCGTTAACCACTAGTCCCGTAAACAAACTTCACACCTTCGTTAACGTTAATCCGTTATTTTTAGCTTTAATCAACGGAAGTTAATAAAGCCCGTTAATCCGTTAATATTTTGCGTGTGATTTACATTTCTTTTTATTCACTCGCTTCTAGAACACGTATTGACACTGTTGAGCTGATTGTAACGAAATATTTATTGCTATGGTGGTCTTTTTGTGTTTTGGAAGTTACATTTTACAGTCTAATCTACTTTCAAGATAAAATAAGTTCATATGCACTAACAAAGCTGCGATCGGAAAATCTTTGGAAATCGCGAACAGCGATAAGTAATAGACCTCTGAGGCTGCAGCTTAATATTTGCCGCAAAAAAGAGTTCCTTTCTTGGCTTTTTCTATAAAACTCGTGCTAATACGCAACAAGTGTTACCAGTGCAAACTGGTTTGTGCAAATGATGAATGAATGGTGCAAGATATTAACAATAAAAACCTTAACGGAAGTTAACAGAACGTAACGGAAGTTAATTATGTCCGTTAACAGAACTTAACGGAAGTTAACTTAGTCCGTTAACATGAAAAAACTTTCTAACGGATTAACGAGTTAATGACAAAGTTAGCTTCGTTATTAACGGATTAACGATTAACGGTCTTGTGCCCACCTATGCTTGAATATGATAATGATAATTTTCGTGCAACAGACGATATTAATGATGATTTAAAGTTGTGTAGTGATAATGTGCAATTAAACGTGTTCACTTCGACATCTGAAAATGTAACGGTATCGAATTCCCAACATCATTTCGAGTCAGAAAGTGACAACGAATGCGACACCCATCTATGTAGAGCTGAAACTTCGAATGCTGAAAATGCTGGGCGACGTTATCCGTTACGTGATAGAAGACCCCCTAAGCGATATGTACCTTGCTAACAGTCAAGTGATTTTCGAATGTTGGTGTTATAGCGAATCTATATTAATTGTTATTTGTGCATAATCAGTTTTCCTGTACTTTGTGTTTTGGAAGGGAGGTGTGATGCATCATTTGCATACAACGCCAACCTGCTGCTACGCGCCATCTTTGCAGTAACGTGCAATTGTGCAATCTGTTTAAAACACGCGTAGTTTTTAATTTGACTTCATTTACATTAAATTGTGTTCTATGAAAAACATTACATCTTCAAAACATGCATCTTTACCAATTTATCAATCAAGGATTAAATCTTCACCGATTAGGTTTCCCAGCAAACATGCAAGATCGGGCCAATGTTGGCCATCAGTTGGCATGGTTGGCAAAACGTCGGCAAATTTGCCAACGCTTTGCCAATGTTGCCAATGTTTTGCCAACATCTTTGCAAAAGCCGTAATTATTGTAGTAGTAAGTTTCCTCGAATTTTTTCACGATTGTGTAATGATTCTGGGCCATTTTCTTTTACTTATAGCTTTCCAATTAGCCAAAAATACTTTTTTTTTGTTACGATTTAGCCAACGTTGGTAGAATATTAGCTCAACATCGGTTGCCAACATCGGCAATATGCATTTCAACCAATACAGAGCCAACGTTGGATGCCAGCCCCAGACCAACATTGGTGGATAAAATTTTTCTTAACTACCGACAATTTTTTGTAATTAATTTAGGTTGTTCATTCCAAAAGTGCTGAACAGGGATCAGAATTAGCTGAATTATAAACAAGGCCTATAGACGTTATTATGTCGAAAATCCATGTTTATTTTTGTGATTTTTCAGGAGCAAGCACTTGAAAAAACTTTGTTATGGTGAGGCCAAACCTTACTTAAAACTTATGTCTTACTTTTTGCAAAGTAATCTGCAACATCAATCAGTAATTTTTGTATATTTTAGTCTAATTTCTTTGTAAAACAAAAGATGTTTGTGCTAAAACTTTCACGAATTTCAAAAACGAAAAAACAAAATTACTGAAGCGGAACAGCATCACAAAATCTAGTTTTTCAAGTATTTACAGTATCATTAGTGCTTGTGTGGATAGTTTCAGGCTAAAATTTACAGGTTTAAGCAATTGTTAAGAGTTACCGGTAGTTAAGTTTAGGATTGGAGGTAATGGTTCTAACAGTTTGTGTTGCAGTGATGGGGTTAGTTTTACCATGCCGTGATTTAGCATTGTCTTGTAAAAATGGCTTCTACACTACTGGACTAGTTAGATCAGGCTATCCGCTATTTATTACCGGTACTATATTTGGAAGGTTTTATTTCTCCGGAAATTTTTATATAGCCTACTTTTTTATTGTTTCTGACTCAAATCTAACCCAAACACTAATTCTTAATCTAAAACTATCCCCAATCGATCCCAAACCCTAACTTCAGCCAATAAGCTGATAAGGGTAATTTCGGACATGAAACAAAGTAAAATTGCAGTTATTACCAGTAGGCTACGGTATGGTTTTATATTAGCCTACCTATTTAATTGTTGATTATTGTTTCGATAATTAGCTCTATTTCATTAGGCGTATTTAAACTGGGAGGAACTTTTTCCCAGACCTAGCTTGGGGTAAATTGTGCCCCAGAAGTTTGTGCAACTGTATTATGAAATAGGCCTACATATGTCACGCACCGTGGAAAAAGGCAGTGTCTAGAGCACCGGTCCAGTTTTCAACATGAAATTGCTGCTGCACCGATCGTTTGTTTTTGCACTTTAAGTTACTATCTCTCAAGCTGGCATTGCTGCCCAAACCCTATCGGTAACTCTAAGTCTACTGCAACGTTCTGAAGAAAAAGAAATAAAAATAACAGATCATGATTGTGCTCAATCGCGAGACGAGCCTAGCACGTTCAGCACAAATGGAACTCGAATGTTGAGTTTAACCAGCGAGCGCCTTACCACTACACCACCGGGGCTACCAGTACGCAGTTCAGAGTTGATGCGTCAAAGTGCTGTATTTAAGTTCAATTACAGAGAAAAAAGCAATATAACTGGCTGCTGGTGCAGCAGCGTTTTTGTATCGAGAACTGGACCAGTGCAGCAGACACTACCATAGAAAAAATTTATACTTGTACGGTAACTTGTACTTATATCAAATTTCAGTGGCAGTAGCTATTTTGTCTCAAGAGGCAAAATACCGATAGTATTTTCCCTTTCTTTTGGTTAGGATTAAGAGTTGGGGTTAGCGTTAGGGCTAGGTTAAGGTCTGAGGCAGTGAGGTTAGGGTTACAGTTCAGGGTTAGGGCTACTGGGCTATGTAGGAGCTGGAGGCAAAATAGCGTTTAGGACTATTTTGTCTCCATATGTCAAAATAACGCCAATGTTAATCATAGTCTTTTACCATGAATGTATGATTTGGTATCATGATAGGTGGCCAAGTCAAAGAAAATTATGGCTTAGCGTACTGGTACCTTAAAAGAAACAAAAATTTCTGTCGCTAGCAAAAACAAAAGAACTGGATTTGTGCAAATTGTTTAGGCATGACTGAATTTCAGTCATCATGCAAAATTGGCAAAAAGATAAGGTCTAAAGACGGAAAGGAACAACTCAGAGTAGGCTTACGTTACATAACTAGACCTACGGAATAGTATCCTTGGTAAAAAAAGGGCTGCTTATTTTGAGTTTGTTAACGTACTGTATTTGTATATGCGGCATCGTACAGTTCTACAGTAGGGCGGTTCAAAAAAAAGTTTTTTCCTTGAAAACACGCTATCACCCCCTAAAATCGTGAGGTTGGCTGAAAAAACACCACAGAAAAAAATTCGGTTCGATTCCTTCAACATCCGCCACGGAAATCGAGTTTTTGTTTTTTCTTCAAAATCCGGCGATTCCCCTAATTTAAATAAGTAAATTCCTTAATTTTTATGCTGTTTTAGACAATTTTCTCGAAATTTTTTAAAGGAAGGTTGTTACCAACGGTTGAGTTAGATCACCTAATAGTTTGGTGTTACGTCATCAATGACGTCATCAAGTTTAGGGGGAATTCCCCAAGAAATTCTTCACAATTAGAGCATTTTTTACGAAAAATCTGCATTTACTGAACTAAACTCGATTTTTGGTTTTGAAAACATTGTACTTCTTCAATAATTGATAAAAAAAAAAGTTTTGCTCGGTAATTTCATACTGCATTTGTTAGTTAATTCAACGTCTTGTCGCAATATGAACAGCAATACAATAAAACAAAGCAGATTTTCAGCAACTTAGAGTTTTCTTTCTAAAATCTGAATACTTCTGCCTTATGCTTTCGACGCAATGCAAGATCATGTTTCGTTGTTCGTTGTCGGTAGTTTGAACGTCTTTATAGTCTTCAAGTATTTTGATGCCCCTTTCAGCTGTGTCATTTGTCACTTTTATGTTAAATACTAATCGTTCAAGCCTTTGGTATGAATCAGACCTTGCACCATTGGCTTTGAGCGCGACGCAGAAACTGGACATCATCGATGGTGAATCGAAACCACTGGAACAAAAGCACAGAACGTCTTCCCGCCAAATTTAACATCCGTGTTGTCTCAGTGATGTGGGGCAATACTGATTTTTGTGGTGCGAGCACACTGTGCTGATTTTCTCGTTAGAGTTGGAACATCCTACGAGCTAAAACTTCTTTTTCTTCACATGCAAGTTGCTTAGAGCACAGAGCAAATGGTATCAGTTCTTCGGTCAATAAATGGCGTGACGGGGCTTTAGCAGCGTTGTGTGCAATATTGCCAAGTTTTGAAGAACTCTGATATTTCTACATTGTTTTGTAAAACATAAGATCATTGTATGCTGCCTCTGATGCTAAAGGAGACTGAAACCAAAAAGACGAATAAAATATAGCACCAAAGTCTCCAAAACTTTGCAGTTTTTCAAGATCAGTTGGAGTTGTCCTTGGAGCAATAACATTTTTAGAGAGTAAATATAAGACGACATCCATCTTGCTCGGTGTTGAGCTCCAGGGCGACAAAAAGAAAAATTTGAAAAGGATTTTTCATTGATGTAGGCAACATATTACATCGATGAAAAATCCTTTTCAAATTTTTCTTTTTGTCGCCCTGGAGCTCAACACCGAGCAAGATGGATGTCGTCTTATATTTACTCTCTAAAAATGTTATTGCTCCAAGGACAACTCCAACTGATCTTGAAAAACTGCAAAGTTTTGGAGACTTTGGTGCTATATTTTATTCGTCTTTTTGGTTTCAGTCTCCTTTAGCATCAGAGGCAGCATACAATGATCTTATGTTTTACAAAACAATGTAGAAATATCAGAGTTCTTCAAAACTTGGCAATATTGCACACAACGCTGCTAAAGCCCCGTCACGCCATTTATTGACCGAAGAACTGATACCATTTGCTCTGTGCTCTAAGCAACTTGCATGTGAAGAAAAAGAAGTTTTAGCTCGTAGGATGTTCCAACTCTAACGAGAAAATCAGCACAGTGTGCTCGCACCACAAAAATCAGTATTGCCCCACATCACTGAGACAACACGGATGTTAAATTTGGCGGGAAGACGTTCTGTGCTTTTGTTCCAGTGGTTTCGATTCACCATCGATGATGTCCAGTTTCTGCGTCGCGCTCAAAGCCAATGGTGCAAGGTCTGATTCATACCAAAGGCTTGAACGATTAGTATTTAACATAAAAGTGACAAATGACACAGCTGAAAGGGGCATCAAAATACTTGAAGACTATAAAGACGTTCAAACTACCGACAACGAACAACGAAACATGATCTTGCATTGCGTCGAAAGCATAAGGCAGAAGTATTCAGATTTTAGAAAGAAAACTCTAAGTTGCTGAAAATCTGCTTTGTTTTATTGTATTGCTGTTCATATTGCGACAAGACGTTGAATTAACTAACAAATGCAGTATGAAATTACCGAGCAAAACTTTTTTTTTTATCAATTATTGAAGAAGTACAATGTTTTCAAAACCAAAAATCGAGTTTAGTTCAGTAAATGCAGATTTTTCGTAAAAAATGCTCTAATTGTGAAGAATTTCTTGGGGAATTCCCCCTAAACTTGATGACGTCATTGATGACGTAACACCAAACTATTAGGTGATCTAACTCAACCGTTGGTAACAACCTTCCTTTAAAAAATTTCGAGAAAATTGTCTAAAACAGCATAAAAATTAAGGAATTTACTTATTTAAATTAGGGGAATCGCCGGATTTTGAAGAAAAAACAAAAACTCGATTTCCGTGGCGGATGTTGAAGGAATCGAACCGAATTTTTTTCTGTGGTGTTTTTTCAGCCAACCTCACGATTTTAGGGGGTGATAGCGTGTTTTCAAGGAAAAAACTTTTTTTTGAACCGCCCTATTCTACAGTGTACTACTAAAATATGTTTTGTATTTTCAGTATTTTTTTTTGAACAATTAAATGAAAAGTTTTCAAGTTATGTAAATATTTTTATTTTATTGAACTTCAAAAAACCAGTCAAAATTAAGAAGCGACCTTCCTACAGTAAAAGATAGATTTTTCCCAGAAATGATCTGTAGTTGGTAATTTTCTGGTAATAATTAGCTTTGTTGATTATGCGTTCAAACTTCGATTTTGGAAATCATCGCACATAATATTTCAAAACTCATCATTCTACGAAAAGCATTGCATTGGTTGTGCAGTATAAGCCGGATCGCAAATGGTAATTTTTTTCGCTTTAGTAATATTGTAATTGTAATACAGGTTTATTTGCCAAGTTGCTATTGTCCAGGAGACTGTGAAGTAACCTTGCGGTCCTCCAGTTAGTAAATATAGGTAGAGGCTGCTTTTACGTTATGTAAGAAATAAGAATATGAAAATTGCTATCCTAGCTCTAAACCTAACCCAAACTCTAACCCGAACATTGGTCTTAATCTAAACTCAAAATCTAACCCAAACCATATCGATAATTTAAAAAACAAAAAAGAGTAAATGAACGCTCACTTTTTGCTCTCGTATTCTCTTCGTGCGCATTACGTTACATAACACTAGTTACTTCCATCAATGTAAAGGTAACAAAAAGCCACCATTTATCTCAAAACAGTTTGCACAAAATATGAGCTCAATTGAATAAGTCAAAAATTTCCCTAGCTGTTAAAGTTAAGAAAAAAAGTGAGAACATTTTTTAATTTTTCAACAAAGGGTTAAAAACTTGGCATGTCAATAACACACAGTAAAATACTTTTTAGTAAAAAGAATTGCAAAGGAACACAAGATTTATATTTTTGCTTTAGGTTTAAGAATAATTTGAGAATACTGCGCGCTTCAGCATGAAAAAAATAATGTTAATAACACGTGCTAGTACAACGCATTTGGATTTAATCAGCAGAGTTTGCTGAGCCGTTTTGGTATTGCCATTTTTGATTTGTTTTACAGTAGTCATGATTAAAGTTTGTTTAATTTACTGGTTTTTATAAAAAACAAAAAGTGTATAGCTTAAACTATGTGTTTTTGTTTAAAACCCTTCTTTTGTTCAATATTGTACTATACGAAACGATTTTGGACAACTTTTAAATTCCTGCAACCCAGTTATAGGTATCGCATTTTTTTGCAAACTTAAAGTAAAAAATTGAGTGGTTTGGATTTTGAAATATCAGATGCATGCATTTCATACAACATGCTAAATTTATAGTCAGAATCCCAAGATAACAATTAGAAATGATTTTTATGTTTGTATAAACAATGTTTTATCATTCAAAATTATCTTAACAAACATATTGTAGTTTACAACTACTGCACTGATCATTAGTCGAGTGGATAGAGCATTTGCTACTGAAACTGTAAACTTGGGTTTAATTCTTAGTCAGAACCAAACAAAGACTATTAAAATTCAGTATTTACAGCGTTCTTGTTTGAAGTTCAGTTAAAAAAAGATCAGTGTGAAGCCTGTACTGTGTGTAGACAGATGGGCGAGTGGCAGCTTGACTCGAAGACCAAAATGTCCGTTTGCTGTCTCTTAGCTAAAGCAACTTGGTAACTAAAAATGTAATTACAGTTACTTTTTTGTTTCCAGATCAACTAGATAAAAATCCCAAAGCTGGAATCCCTCAAAACTTTACAAAAGTTGTTTTTTTTGCAAAAACTCGCAATTATCGGATGCAGAAAAACTCTATCCCTAAAAGTTAAGTAAAATGATGAATAAAATAAAAAAAGGTCTGCATCTGCTCTAAAGTCAAATATTATCCTCAAAAATCTTTGTTTTTCTTTAAAAAAAACAACAACAAATGCTTCGCATGGGCTTCAATAATATTCTGGTTTCCAAATAATTTCAAAGACACTAAATTTGAGTTAACGTGAAGAATAAGATTTTACAGCAGTTACATACAGCAAAGATTTGGGATTTGGAGTATAATACTTCAAGTTAAATTCAATTGAAATTGTCTTAAGCTTGATTTAGCTCACTGGTACATCGCTGATCAGCTTAACCAATTGCAGGCTGAGTTTTTTGAACTATGAGTACAAATTGTCAATAATTGAAAAATTCTTTCAGATGCTGTTCAGTCGGGTACCGGTAGCCACTTAGCAGACATTCTGAAAATGAAATGCTTAGAGCTAGTGTAGTCTTAATCCACAAAAGAAAAAAAATTGAGATAAGATACTTCATCTACAAATATGAATATTATTTATTTGGAGTATAATGGAAGATAATGTGCTTTTTCGGTAAGCCCACTGGTATGGCTTTTTAAAATATAAAGAATGTAATTTTTTCACCAAATCTTTTTATCCCAAAAAGGTCTAACCCACAGTCTTGTTGTTACATCATAGCATTAGCCTAGTATTGTCATTGAGCAATATTGGAAGTGGTTAGTGTTATGTTATGGTTGTTACGAAAGTTCCATAAAAAGAATGAAAGAGCACAGAGTGAGCGCTCATTTATCCTTATTTAAAGTTATGAAGGATTTGGGTTAGGTTTTGAATGTAGGTTAGGATTAACGTTAGGGTTGGGATTAGAGCAAGAATAGCAGTTTTCTTATTCAGTATTTTGCGTAGCATAACACTAAAAGCCTCTGCCAACAATATTAGATTTGAATGTCTCAATCAAAAATTACAAACGTCAAAACACCACGATTAATTTATTATAAACAAAAATTACCAATTTTCTACATCCATAGATGTACCGTAAAGTCCTATATCTTTGGTATGGGGGTAACTTCGATACAAAATCAGAAAAGTATTTTGATCACTGTTATATGTTGGCTAAATTTGCATATTAGATGGTAGGTATGTACAATATTTTTCATGTACTCAAGGGACTTGGGCGTTTCTTTATATACCGTAGGTAAATAAACAATTTTTGTAGGGGGTAAAAAGGCACATTTAAGAAAATTGCCTGCTAAGCCTCAGTGTTCCAAAAATGAGCTACAGTAAAAGTGCCAAAATAACTTGTAAGCAATATGTATGTGTATCAACTAAGTTGTAATCTGAATAAAATTGAGAAACATTTTTTCGGGGGCAGAGTAGGGTAAATTTTTTGTTGAGGGGTCAAGTGTTCAACTAAAAGAAAAAATTTTGGCACTCATAAAATCACCTTTCAGAGATGTTAGGGAAATTATTTAGCATCTATATAGTAAGCATTTTAGCTATGAAACCAGTAGTTAGTTGGAGATTGTGCTTCTTATGGCTTCTCAAAATTTCGTTGCTTATTCTGAAAGTCCGCTTAATGCAGCTATTTTGCAACTATTTGCCAAAACGCATTTTTATTGCTAAATAATTATAATAACTGTATCGCTTTTTTTTATAAGCACAACTAACTTTTTCATCACCAAATGAATGATTAGAAATTTTTACTGTTCTGTTAAAGTCGCCTTGAAGCTTTAAAGCCTGTGAAATAATCATAAATTGCCAGTGTTTTTTGTTTCCAGTACCTAGTTTTCTTATTTCTTAAAAACTGTGTCCACTATTAAACTGTGCAATCTTAAGAGTTTGCTGCAGTGTTTTTGTATGTAGTTCACAGCCACCTTGATCCGATAGTAAGTAGTGACGGCATAGAAATGAATCACTATAGCTGGCCCCTATGTTTTGAATGTATTTTGCCAGTTACTATTTATCAATTTTTTTTTTTTTTGGAAACACTTCTGTAAGTACCAAAGTTAAGTATTAGTAACCTTATCTTCATACCAGTGGCCTGCAATAGACCTTTTAAGCAGAAAATCTAGTGTGTACCAAAGTAAAGCATTTTTTGCAAAAACTTTGGTTCAGGAAAAAGTGTTTAAAAAAATTAGGCCTTATGACCTGGCACTGTTTTTTGAACTGGGACTCTATGCCATCTGTAGTAGATCTCAGTCAAGTCCAAAACATCAACCGAAAACCAAAGTTTCAAAAATTTACCAATAAAGAGTTTTATGACAAATGTTTAAACAAATTAAAATCAAATCTTTCATTATACTCAGTGTGTTACGCTAAAGCGTGTAACAAGTTGGCAAGGCCATCTCCGCGTCAAGTCGCAGAGCAAAGAGAATGCAGAAATTATTCTGGCAAATTGTATTTGTGTAAATTGGCACAATGCAAAAATTATATGGCTTTAAGGATGGTGCGAAAATTTGCGCCATGTAATTAAACTTTCCAACCTGTCGTAAAATGATTAATTTTTGGCATGTTTGCAACGTGGCTCCCACACTGTACCATCTTTTTTACAACTAGCTAATAAAAAAGTTATGCAACCAATGGTGACACGATGTTCTGACAATATAGCGCTGTGGAAAAGACTTATGAAACCAAATCTGAATGCACTTTATTTTCAAGAAGTGACTTTACCTGTATATATAAGCTTAAAAAATAGTCCTTTGCAAGAAAGAAGAGATTTTCCAGAATCTTTTGATGAAAAATCGATATGGTTAAAGGCAGCTAATCATCGTTAAAAAGTGGCAATTTATAAACAAAAATAATTTGGCTTTGTGTAAAGGTTAAATTTTTGTCTTCAAAAGAATAAAATGCATGTCTGCAAACTGCAAAGTGACTACCTGGCCAGTAGCGTAGCCAGGGGGGGGGCGGGGGGGGGCTATAGCCCCTCCAATGGCCTGCCGACCAAAATGCAGAATAAGGAAAATACCACGTTTTTAGCACTTCTAAGACTCTCTTTTGCACTAGATTAGACTAAAAAATGATTTAAAGCATAGTTTGAAACGTTATTTGGGGGGAGGGGGGGGCTAATGGACTGTCGACCAAAATGCAGAATAAGGAAAATGCCACGTTTTAGCATTTCTAAGACTGTCTTTACTTTTCTAAGACTGTCTTAACACACTGGATTAGACTATTTTGAAACGTTTATTTAGGGGGGGGGCTAATGAACGGCCCACAGAAATGCAGAATTAGGAAAATACCACGTTTTTAGCCAGTAGCGTAGCCAGGGGGGGGCCGGGGGGCTATAGCTCCCCCCCCCCCCACTGACACGTCGACCAAAATGCAGAATGGGAAAAACACTACATTTTTACCACTTTGAGACTGTTTTATGCACTGGAGTGGACTAAATAGTGATTTAAAACATCGTTTGAAACATATGTTCAGGGGGGGGGAGGGGGGCTAATTTGTCAAAAATAAAACGAACAAATAAATGAAACCTTTGATAAATGGTAAGAAATAAGCAATCAAATTTGATCGCAAGTGTAAAAATGCTGAACATAGGTGTCATCAACAAACATACTATAAACTAAGGAATAGGGGGGGGGGGGCTATTCAGTATTTGTTAATTATTAATCATTTCTCTCAAATCTCTTTTCATTAGCCCCCCCCAAAATTATTTATCTCTATAAACTCTATACAAAATAGATTACTCCGAGTGAGTTTTATTGCACTATTCGATTTTATAATTTAACAGCATCTAAACAAGCGAACTACATTTTACCATTAGCCACCTTCCAAATAGCCCATTTATGCTACCAGTTTAATCTTGTTTGTACTGTCAATTTCTAAGCCACGTTTTAAAATCATTAATTTTTAATCAAAATAGCCCTAAAATAAAGTTATTTTTGCAAAAAAATGCAAAATTTTCAAGCGATGGGGGGCAAAGCCCCCAGACCCCTGTGCCTCCGGCGGCTGGGGGCTTTGCCCCCAAACCCCCAGCCTCCAGCCACTGGGGGCTTCGTCCCAGACCCCCATTGGCCTCCGGCGGCCGGGGGCTCCGCCCCCAGACCCCCCAAACAGCCCCCCCATTGCGAATTTCTGGCTACGCGCCTGTACCTGGCTGTAGTTTTTTTCTATGTTATTGCTGTTAAATACATTTACTGTGCTTGCCATATGCCATGTGGGTTGCGCCAGAGAAGTCTAGCGCACAAAATTAAAATTATTCACCAATTTGGCTTAGAAAATGCAAAAATATCTTTGGCACAGCACAAAACCTCCTCTACAACTGAAAAAGGGAATCACTTTGGGCCAAAATGTTAGGATAAGCCTCTAATGCATTTTCACCAAATTTGAACTTTCGATTATACCTTCTCGTTTTCAAAATATTGCGGTTCAAAATTAGCAATTTTCCCCTTAGTTCAGTGTTGCCATTTTGTCAGTATTGTGAGAGAAAGTTAGCTTTTGGAAAACTGGCTTACAGTTATTGAAAAGCAGCTCATTTTTCAACTATGGCGCAAAACATTTATTGAGAGTCAGGAACATGCGGTAACTTTTCGAATTTTTGTTTTCTAATCAGCAACTATGGCAAAATTTCAAAGGGAAAAAGCCTTTTTAAGGGGGAATTAAATTTGTTATATTTCATGAATAGAAGATTGTAAAAATCTCAAATTGAATAAAGTTAGTCTTCAGATTTGTCAAAATTTGTTGGGAAAAAATCAAGCAAAAAAATTTCCGATTTGATTGCTCTTTTAAATTAGAGCACGGATGGTGGGAAACTTTCTAATTTGCTTACGCATTTTTTAGAAATGAAGACCTCTAACTGAAGGAATAAAAATCTCCAGATATTTACCTTTTTTTAAGTAACTGTCTTAACGTAATGTACATTAATGATATAGTCTTTAAGTAGCTGTTGCAATCTATTGATGGTCAGTCACCATTAGTGATAAAATGCTCCTACTTCATCTGATCTGAACAATGAAGAAACTGGATGTAATGAACCTGAAGATAAATTTTGTTATTGACGAAGCTCTCTGTTCAGTGTTCAAGTTCTAAGGTATAGTTGAACGTGTTTATTTTTGACGAAGTTTTTATTTAAATCTGATCAACTAACTGTTTAATTTAAAACACATGTAAACATTTGATTAAAAGTAAAACTGTAGCAGCTAACAAGTTGAAATGCCTGGCTATGGAAAGATCTTAGAAAAAGCATATTTTATTTCGGATCGTGACGATTATGCGTCGCCAGGACTTTTAGGCCCCAGAAATTTTACGTGCAAGACCAAAAACATTTTTTTGAATTCAAAATAAAATTCAAAAAAATTTTTTCTGATGTTTTTAAATAAGATTTGAAGTCCTGGAATTATTAGTCCCGGCGCTTAATTGTTCTGCATCTTAACACCCTGCACTTTAAATTCGTTGACCGATTTTAAGAGTATCAATAATAGGGTACTTTTTTATATGTGGCAAACGGACATCAGAAATCAGGTGATCAAATTATACAAATATGCATCTGGCCTTTGAACTGACTCAGAAAATTGTGCTTTATACTTTTGTCATTGTTTTTCTTGCGTATCGTAAAAGTAAAAATCAGCAAGAAATGCTGGCCATATGCTAAGAAATCAAACTGATATGCAGTAAAAGGTCATTCAGATTGAAAAAAATTTCTTGATTTTCTCTCAAAAAAACTTTAACAGATCTGAAAACCAACTTGATTGATTGATTGATTGATTGGTGCATCTTTATCCTCCTATCACGAGAAAGCGACGGTGCGCTATATTTTGGACGAATCCGCACCCGCTTAGGAGTTGACCATTTTCCAAGCTTTCCTGTTAACGTTTTGATTTCTTCCCACGTAAATTTGCTGCTTGTTCGAAGCCACCAAGCAGAGATAATTATCGTAAAGCGTCTTATCCAAGGACGCAACAACGTGACCGGGGTGCGGGTTGAACTCATGATCCTGCGATCAGAGTCGTCGTAAAAACGACGCCTTTACCCATTCAGCCACGCTGCCGACATAGTCTTTGAGTAGTTTAAGTTACTACTACCTTCCTTAAATCTTTAAGTAGTTTAAGTTATTAGTTTAAGTTACTACTACCTTAAGTCTTTAAGTAGTTTAAGTTACTACTAACTTCACCAAATTTAAGTTACTACTACCTTCCGATTCCAAGATATGATAATTTAGATTTTCACTGAAAAGGCTTTTTCCCTTTAGAAATTTTTCAAATAAATGTAGGCCAACTTTTCAAAAGTTAATCTTCTGCCACAATAATGGCTAAACGGCAGCACTAAAAAAAGAAGAAAACTGTTGATTTCAAAACTGCAATGTGTTGAAAATGGCAAGATGTTAAAAGTTTAATTTTGCTAAGAATGCATATTTTAGGCTTTTCCCAACATTTTGGTCAACAATGAAAAACTTGACTTGAATGCCCCAAGTTGGGAGAAACTGCGGTTATGTGGTAGATGTAAAACAGTAATCAATCAATTTTTGCCTCGGCAGCGGAGGATTTTTTTTTAAACACTGTACCTTATTTTGAATAATTTTACAAAAGTCATACGCTATAATTCTTTTTACCCAAATGATAAAAAATTACCAGGTGACTTTTATATCAGATGAGTGAGAAAAAATTACAAACACAGCACTTTGCAAATTGGCTAAAGAAACTGGAAGGACCGCCATGGTGGTCGTAAGCATCGTGCAGATATGAAACGGATGGCTTTGCAAACTCAATAAAGGTAATAAGCAAACGAAGTATCTTGGCATCGTTAGTTTAAAATTCTATTAGGGTTAACTTATCCTATCTTTCTCAGATATTTTCAAAGTTCAAAGCTTTAAAAAAAATTTCTGAAATAATTCAGCTGCTACACAGCTGACGTCAATCACTTTGTCTCGGCATTTCGGCTTCTGTTACAATTCAGACCGAAAGAGTTAGAACTTGGTAAACAATAAAAACTGGTGTTTAGTAGCTTTGTTATTTACTACGACAAATGCTGCCTGTAATAGTGCTTAAGTTTTTGTAGATCCTAAGTTTTTCTTGGTTTTTGAAGTACACTATTTCTGGAACAGACTGGGACAAAAAAGATGGTGTCACAACTAAATGAAATAACACTAATTTTAAAAATTTATTTCAGTTAGTCTTATTGTTCTCCATTTAATTTGACTTAAACTAATTAAGGCTAGTTAATATGTATTGCATGTTGGTTATGGGCACAGTTACAAGCGATTTGATAAAACAGGTTTTGGAAGAACCATAATCTTTTTCAAGCTTTAAATCAATTGGGTTCACTTATTAATTCAAGCAATTTTTAGACCTGGGACTATCCACTGCCACATTTCATAATAAGTTTAAAATAACTGTTTTCCAACTTCTTGAAAATTAAATCCTATGTCAAAAGCCATGCCTGCAACTAGCTCCCTTTATGCTGTCGATTTCCAAAGCCAAAAGGTAGTTTTAAGTCGGTTTTCTGTGATAAACACAACTTCAGTGTAATTGTGCTCCGAATTGGTAATTTTTTCATCAATGTGATTTATTCTGTGTATAAAAAGCGGAAGCAGATGCCTTAAGCACGGTCTACACTGCGTAAATTCGTGATCATACAAGCGTATTGTTTATTTTAAACAGAAATCTTTACGTTCATTGTATCATCTTACCAACGTTCAAGGTGCCAGTTGGTTAAAATAAAGTAACAAAAACCTCATACACTCCTGATTTACGGACAGTGTAGACCGGGACTAAAGCTTGTTTAAAATTTACGTTCTTCAGACAATACCTTTTAGTGGAATCAGTTGAGAAATTCTTAAACGAAGCTTTTTGAACTATTTAGTTACATTTTCGAACCTAGTGTGAATTTGATTATATTTAGGTTCGACTTCATTACAAAGACGACCTGTCAGGGCAAAGAATTCAGTAATCAGCGATCGTGACCTGATAGAATAAACCCTCTGCTTAGTCTACAGGTAGTTTCATCTTTTCTCAATAAACCAGTGTAGGCACAATGTAGTTACTGTGTCGCCCGATCTTAATTTTGCTTAAAATTAGTCCATAGTTGTAAGCATTGATCCAAGATATCTAGCTTTGATTAAGTGGAGTCTGCATAGGTTTATTAAAAGGCAAACACTAGCGACTTCCGGACGTCAAAAACACAACACTTACGCGAAAAGTTATTTTTCTTCCTCATTGCTATCTTATCGGTTTGGTTCCTTCATATTAACCAGACACTCTGCGTCTGTCTAACCATAACTGAACTATTGCAGAGCCTTTTTTGGGTTTCTTTTTTCTAGTCTTTTGTCAGACTGGGCCACTGTGAAGTGTCTTTCCCAAGGACACAACGACGCATTGCCAGTGCGGGAATCGAACACCGGTTGAGTAGCGCTTCATGTTGTCTTGAAAAGCAAGGGTTGGCAATCTACGGCCCGCGGGTCAAATCCGGCCTGCCAAGCAATTTCATCCGGTCCGCGATCTTTTTCTTATGATTGAAATGCATCTACAACCCCGCCGAAGTGCTGTTTTCTTTGGTCACCGCCATTGAATCGGGTGCAAAATGCCTAATTTTCAGTCGAAGACCTTTTTTTTTCTTTGGTCATCGCCATTAAATCGGCTGTAAAATGCCTATTGTTCAGGCGAAGACTTTTGTTTTGGTCCGCTGAAACCTTGCTGGGTCTGGATGTGGCCCTTGGAACGAAAAGGTTGCCTACCCCTGTTATATAGTCTCATTGCTCTTATTCAAATTCACTTACGCTTTGTCGTTTTACTCTATATGGCGTTAACTACACGCTTGTAACTGAACTGTCAAATGTATAAAAAGTTAAATTTTTCGCGCGGGATGTCGGAAACAAAAAACACTCTTGGAGAGGCGTTTCACCAGTTTTTCCAGAGGCTGTTTATATACACCATTTTCATGAATTACATGCTCATTATAGAAAGACTAGAGAACATTTATTCACAGTTACGTAAGTTAGGTCATTCGCTTTAACTGAATTATTTTTTGTTATTGCAGTTTCTACAACTTTCTAATCCGTTCTATCTTCAACAAACCTACGGTCTGAATCTTGAACGGCAGTCACGACCAACATTTCCAAAGGAAGCTGTGTTTTTTATTTTCAGTTTGCGAAATTTTACGTCTTTTGCTTTTTCTTGCGTTATTTACCATCTTCAGTTTTTTTGCCTTGCAATAAAACTTTATTTATACCTATTGGTATTATGAAAGTTGCAAGATGAATGAAGCTAGACAATCGCACCAATGCCATTGTAACTATATGTGCCAATACTGGATTCTTGCAGGCATTACCAGCTAGTGGGATGCAGTTCCACAACATATAGGGCCACGCAGCTTCCGATGTTGGCTAGCTGCAGTTTCGCGACTCTGGTCCATCGTTGGCAACATTATTCTGCCACGGTTGGCGCGACGCAGGTTCCAATGTAGGATAGCTGAAGTTTGACGACTTTTCCAACGTTGGCAACATTATTCCGCCATTGTTGGCGCGACGTAGGATCCGATATTGTTCGCTGCAGTTTGCAGTCCGATGTTGGCTAGCTGCAGTTTTGATGTTGGTTAGCTGCAGTTTTCCAACTCAGGGCCGACGTTGGAAACATTATTCCGCCATTGTTGGCCCGACGCAGGTTCCGATATCGGCCCGCTGCAGAATGCCAATGTTGGCTGAACGCTGGACTTTGGTGCAAAACCGCATCGCCCCAACATTGGCTGCAGCGTTGGGACGAGGTTAACAAATGTTGGCAACTGCATCTAGCCAACATCGGCCCGACAAGGCAATGTTTGCTGGGTTATAATACATAAATCTTTACCCATAATTCAGCCAATTTTAGCCAAAATAAGTAAATCTTAACCGAAAAGTCTTTACCCAATGAAACTAAAGCTATTAATAAAATCTTTACCCAATTAAGCTTTTGCGATAATTCAAATCTTTACCGACTAAAGTGCAAATCTTACTTTAGATCTCACAGAAGAACGATAGACTAGCTAACAAAGTAAGTAAATCTTAACCAAATAATCTTTACCCAATTAAACTATTGCTATAAATCAAATCTTTACCGATTAAACTACAAATCTTACCTTGCATCCCTCTGAAGAACAATAGGCTAGCTAACTCTCTACTCTCCTCGTAGGTCGCCTTAAATGGCTACGTCTCCAGTAGGCTGAATGGCTCAAAACTAGTGCCTAATTTAGACTAGAACTAAACTAGGCTAACAATCTTTAGAAATGAAACGCTATCGATACCTTTTGCTGTCCTCGTACCTCGCCTAAAATAGTCTCCAACAGGACTGAGATGGCTGTAAACTAGATCCAGCAACTTGCAAAGGTATGTACCTGTAGTCCTAGCTATACTGACGAGGAATAAAAGACGAATGCCGATTCCGAAACAGTATGTCTTGTTATCGAATATCCGAAACAGTATGGCTGTTAATCAAAGATTTGATTGTGCCTCTAAGACTCTGTATACTGTCTATAGCTTATTATTAATTTTCTTAGTACATTGTTTATAATAAATTGTCATTGTTGAGTCACTGTACCTACTACTGCAAGTCATTGGTTCTAGTTTAGAGCCATTTCGGCCCTGTTGGAGACTATTTTAGGCGAGGTACGAGGACAGCAAAAGGTATCGATAGCGTTTCAATTCTATAGATTGTTAGCCTAGTTTAGTTCTAGTCTGAATTAGGCACTAGTTTTGAGCCATTCAGCCTACTGGAGACGTAGCCATTTAAGGCGACATACGAGGAGAGTAGAGAGTTAGCTAGCCTATTGTTCTTCGGAGGGATGCAAGGTAAGATTTGTACTTTAATCGGTAAAGATTTGATTTATAGCAATAGTTTAATTGGGTAAAGATTTAATTAATAGCTTTAGTTTAATTGGGTAAAGATTATTTGGTTAAGATTTACTTACTTTGTTAGCTAGTCTATCGTTCTTCTGAGAGATCTAAAGTAAGATTTGCACTTTAATCGGTAAAGATTTGATTTATAACAAAAGCTTAATTGGGTAAAGATTTTATTAATAGCTTTAGTTTCATTGGGTAAAGACTTTTCGGTTAAGATTTACTTATTTTGGCTAAAATTGGCTGAATGATGGGTAAAGATTTATGTATTATAAACCTAATCGGTGAAGATTTAATCATTGATTGATAAATTGGTAAAGATGCATGTTTTGAAGATTGTTATCAGATATTTGGCCTTGCTAGCCTCACTGATGAGCCCTAAGATTGGGCGAAACAGCTCTCTAAGTCATGCTATTGGAAATTATTTTGAATTGAACTATTAAAATTATCTCTTGTAATATTGTGATTACTTTATATTTTTGGGAAAAAAATTGTGTCATGATCTGGTTAATTTGCGATATCTGCCTTTCTACGCTCGTGTTCAAACCTGTAGTCCTAGCTATACTGACGAGAAATAAAAGACGAATGTCGATTTCAAAACAGTATCTCTTAAGCTGTTAATCAAAAGGCTTGATTGAGCTTATAAGACTCTTGCTATAGGAGGGTTTCATGTGACGTCACACGCAATTTTTTGGCGCAAAAACTCAGCCAAATCTGAGTTGGCTGAATAAAATGCATTGGCTTAAATGGAGGAAAACCTCAAAAATCGGCTTTTCTCAGCCTTTAGGGCGTTTTACATGCTCGCTTGAAAATATGTTTTGAAGAAATAGCAAACAGGCTAAATCTAATCAGAAATTCTAAGGAACAATCACTGTAAGAGGCGTTTGGGGCAAAAGTTTAAAAGTAGGCCTATGGCCTACTTCGGACCAAATTGAACTTTCCAGGGCTGTTTTTTAAAGTGCATAATTTAGATTAGCCAAAAAGTTATTTTGTAGGAAAAAAATAATTGCATTGCCGTAAATATTTTACTATTTTCAGTTATCTAGCTTGTTAGATTGTTAGTCAAATTCTCAAGATTAGATAGACCTACCGGTAATCAGAAGTGAAATTTGGTCAAAGCAACCAAAATTACCAATATGAAGCTTCTCAAAAGTCAAAACAAGGCAAGATTATTTTTATAAGCAGCGAATGAAATACTTTATCTGTTCAATTATATTGTAGAGCAATCAATTGTGTGCAAACTAGCCTATACCGGTTGTACAATAAATGATACCGGTACTGTATGATTATACCTGATATGATTGGATTTGAGTGTATGATAATTTTGCAGAAGCTTAACACCAAGCAGTCTAGCATCTTTTGAATGCAAAGCAAGTAATTGTATCAAGGTGAAATGTTATTTTTTTTAGTAGTTATTTAGGTAAATTGGTCAATTAATTAGGCCTTACTTTTACATTTGTGGTAATTGTGATATAGGTATGCAGGTACCGGTATCCTGTATTGTATACTATAGTTTAATTAGTTTTGTACTCTACGCATTGAGATAGATTGCTACTGGTGTGCAATCAGTCTATCACTTATTGTGATTAAGATCAATAAAGCTTGAGCTAGAGGCTAAGGCTTAATGAAGCCCTGAACTGGAGGCTAGGCATAAATCCCTGACTGCCAAGCAATTTCGTTTAAATTTTAAGGGTTTTGTTTGCTTTTTTGTTTAGTCTACATGGCAAATTCTATCATCTGATATTAGAGACAATCAGTACTTGTGAAATTTATAATTTTGTGCATAAAAACTTTGTTTATTGATTCAAAAATATCTTTTTTAGAATAAAGTTAAAGTTATTTTATTTGTCGCAATCATAATAACAAACGTAAGATATTAAATCGAGGGAAAAAATCAGTGTGCAATTGCTGTGACAGGGTGGCTGCGAAGGGACCTTAAGGTCTTCAAGTCAGCAGCCACCTTATTGAGCATAGGCTACTTAACCCTATCTTTTAAAGAAGGGAACTAAAAAATAAATGTGCATATGTTTCAAAATTTGTCACAATATATTATGAAGGTTTCCAATGATTTGTAATTAAAGCAAACTAGCAAAGTAGCATGTTTATAAATCTTTGAAAATTGATTTCAGTGATGTGGCTCCGTTAGTAGGAATTACTAAGTGAAGAACCGTTTCGTTTGTTTGCCTAGTTAAATGTTGAAAAATGCTAAAAGTTTGATTGAGTAACAGAGGAATTTTATTGAGGATGGCATTGGTGCATTAAATATTTTGATAATTTATGCATTACTTCAGTGATGGGTCATATAAATAAGTTTAATCTACCTTATTTTAGCAGCTATTTATTGATTTGATATGCAGCCAATTTTGATTGGCCGGCAGTTACAAAAATTACTAACCAGCTCACGCTTTTCCCCTAATAACCCAAAACAGCATTTGCGAGGCCAGGCTCTGCTGGACAATAAAGATGTGTGGATGTAACAAAAAATAATTTTGTTAACGTATTATCGGGAAAGAGAAAAATGTTCAAAATTGTTAGTTCATAAATCTAAGCCAATTAAGAAATTACAAAGTGATGCACTAGGTGATTACTAGTCTGCTATTGTGTACTGCATTTGTGCAGATTCAAAATAGAGCAACATGTTATGTTCTACTGGCAGCAGTTTTTGCAAGGGCAATATCAGTATATCTTTTGCTATGACTTTTTGTAATGTGCACGACAGATATCTGAACTGAAGATTCAATTGAAGTAATGAATTGCTGTCTTTGCTGAGGCTGTTAACTCACCTTCGTTCCTCTCGATGGAAGTGATTATGCTTGTGAAGTGAAAACAATGAACTGCCGTTGTTTGTCCGATCACATCATAGCCTAGTGGTTTACGCAGAATGATGGAACTTTGAGTAGTTTGCTGTTTTGCTATTTAGTAGTGTGTGGCTTTGTGACAGTCATCAGTTCCTACGCGTTTCAAACAATTGAGTGCTGAAAAATACTTTTCTATCTTTATCAACATACTGGTACACAATCCAGATGCTGATATGCACAACTTGACTGAAACCATTAGTGTTCCCAAAAAATGGCAAACAATGCTAAATCGCGCTTTTTTATGCATTACTATATCTTCAATTCTTTTATCATTATGCTGAATGGTTGCTATATTGCCAAATCTTGTTTCAATCTCGCAACCAAGTGTCCAGTTCAAATTTAAGAACTGGTTTGAGCGAACAGGCTAAATAGCATGTACCACTGCCTTTAAACGTATCACACTCCATCACATTCTGAAGTAGCACATCAAGTTTTTAAAGAGATACTGCTCGAAATCGGTTTTATTGAACAAATAAGAACTAGAGGTAATAAAAGCTGCCCCAAACCTTTTTCAACAATTCCGTTATTCGCGAAACTACGATTTAACCGCAGAAATCTACATAAACCCAAAGCGAACACAAGACTCTGTTTTAAAAGATTTCCAAAACACTAAAATATTGGTGAACACTATATCGTTCTGTAAAGTACATCGTTCCGTGTACACAGTTCTGTAAAGTATTTTTCACCTAACATGTGATACATTTAATTAAAATTTAATCAAGTCATTAAAAATTGTAGGTGCCTTGCCAAAACAAAAATATTGAATGAAATGACCGTACGCTTATTCAAATGCATCGAAAAGAGTATCGTTAAAACATATCAGCAATACTGTATCCATATTCGTATCTAAATTGAGAAATATTAAAAGTATCGCGTATCGGTATTGAGTTTAGCAAAATTGAGAGTATCGCGTATCGGTATCGCTAAACTAAAATTTGGAGGATCGCGCCAATCTTTATAGATACCAAACCATACAATGGTAGTGCCATGCAATTAGCACCTCTTTCGGTTGTAATTACCGTTTGATTTTTTTGTTTGTTTTTGCTGCATTTCGTTTGTTTAGCGAAAGACGTTACTTAGGCCTATATACTTCGGCCAAGATATCCTAAATTCAATCGGTGGAAGTAGACTCAAAGGTTATTTTGTTCATTTGCTTAATCCTTATTGATAGTAAATTTTCATTGAAATTATTTTATGCGCAGATGGCAGTGCTGCCGTCGAGAGTAGACTCGGCCCGGTAGCGTAGCGGGGGGGGGGGCTATAGCCTTGCAGACTATTGGCCTGCAGACCAAAATGCACAGTAAGGAAAATACCATGTTTGTAGCTCTTTGCGACTGTTTTTTGCACTGGAATATAACATAGACTCAAAAAATGATTTGAAGCATATTTTAAAACGTTTATTAAAGGGGGTAGAGGCTAATTTGTCAAAAATAAAACTCTTAAACCAGAAAAAAACTTTGAAAAATGGCCAAAAATTGCTTTTGAAAAATAGCCATTTGAAAAATGCTTAACATAAGTTACATCAAAAGATATATAAACTTAGGAACAAGGGGAGGGGGGGCTATTCAGATTTTATTAATACCAATCACTTCTCTCAAATTTCCTTCCATTAGCCGCCCTAATTATATCTTTTTCTATAAAATGTAGACAAAATTTTATGATTTATCAGCTTGTAAATACAAAGTGAACTGAAACTTCAGCAAATGCAACCTCCCACATAGTCCATTCATGCAACTAGTATAATCATGTTTTTGCATTGCTAATTTCTATGCCACGTTTTAATAGTATTAATTTTTATCAAAATGGACCTAAAGTTAAGTTATTTTTGCCAAAAAAATTACCTAAAATTAAGTTCTTTTTCCGAAAAACAAAATCTGCTCCCAGACCCCCAACCTCCGGCAGCTGGGGCTTCACCTCCAGACCATTTAAACAGCCCCCCTCATTGCAAATTCCTGGCTACCAGACCCGGCGCCCCGGGGGGCAAACCGCGGCCGTGCCCCCCCAACTGACTGCTTGTGCCCCCCCAAGCGAGGACTGTGCCCCGAAGAAATTAACAGGCTCGTGGCTTCTGGAGCGCAAATCGAGGTCCAAATTAGTGTTTTTTGTGGACTGACACCAGATTTTGTGACGTTTTTGGGATGAAGACCTTTTTTTTTTTTTTTTGGAGAACACGTGTTTTTGGCCGGAAAAACCGCTTGAAATTCTGATTGCGGCTGGAAAACCCCTTGCAATTTCAGTGAAGACCTTTTTTTTTCTTTTTGGAGATCACCTGATTTCGGCCGAAAAATCCCTTTGACGTTTTGCTCCTCATCTTGTTTATTTGATCCAGACTAGGATAAATTTCTCGTGCCCCCGTGCCCCTCTCCAATTCACACAAAATAAACTTCTCTTGCCCACCCAAAATTTATTTCTGCCCCCCCCCCCCCCCCAGTCACGCTATCCTGGCGCCGGGCCTGCTAGCTACGCACAAATTTTGAGTGGTTAACCTCAAGTAGGATCCATTGAAAACCACGCGATTCTTCATATTCAATAGATTTGTGACGGTCAGGATCAAAATTTTGCCGAATTTGCATCAATTCTCGATAAAAATCTTTTTTGATTTTTTCGATTTTACTCAATTGAAGGACGAAAATCAGTTTAAATTTTATGAAGACCTTTTTGTTTTTGGTCTTTACTTATTTTGTGACGAAACACTGCTCAGATTTCCGCCCCGGAAAAGATTATTTTGTACGATTTTCACCAATTATTTGGCCAGAATTTGACCCAAAGTCTACCACCTTTTTGTATGGGACAACAGCATTGCTTATGCCAGGGGTCGGTAACCTACGGCCTGCGGGCCGAATGCGACCCACCAAGGCATTCTACCCGGCCCGCGACCTTTTATTGTCAATTGGTCAGCGACCTTTTTTCTTTTTTCGATGATAGATATGCAGCAATAAATCGCCGAAATGATTCTCATCTCCTGGCGAAAACTTTTTTTTGTAGTCTTTGCCACCGATTCGCCTTTTTTTTCTTTTTTGGTCTCCCATCAATTCGGCCGTGAAAAGGCCTGAATGTCTGGCGAAGACCTTTCTCTTTTGGTCCGCTGGAATGGTGGCGGCCCGCTGGAACGTTGTTAGGACCAGTACTTAAATTGTAGGGGGACGCATCCCCCCATCGAGAGTTAGACATCTCCCCACCGAAATTTGAGCGTCGGATGATCAGACGAAAAGGAGCCAGCCAGCATAAATAAATCCTGCCAATTTTGGCCGAAAATAGTACCAAATTGCGGTGAAGACCTTCTGATTTTGGGTCTTCACCTGATTTCGAGGAAAAAACACTTCAATTTTTGGCGAAGATCTTTTTTTTTTTGGTCTTCACTCGATTTAGGGGAAAGAAGTACAACTTGAATCATAATTTCCACTAAATTTCATGCGCATTCCGAATGCGTTTGGTCAAGGCTGCAAAAGCGTCTCCCCATGCAAAATTTTACAATTTAAGTACTGGTTAGGACTGAATGTGGCCCACTAGTTCAAAAAATTGCCGACCCTTGGCTTATATGGTACTATGCCTGTTTACTTGAAAATTTATTTTATTTTTCGTAGGTACATTAATTTGTGACTTTAAAATGCTTTAACTTTGAAATAAACGCTACTATTACTACTACTGAAAAAAATTGCTTCTCAGCGGAACAGATAATTAACGAACTTCGGAATAAAGGCAAAGACCAAAAACGCCCCTCTCTTAGTTTGGGCGTGTTTTTTTTCTGAATTTGAAGGTCCTCACTCCTAACTGTTGTTGAGTTACGCCGGTTAGCGCTGTTCCGCAACATTAAACGGTATTTGCGTTAAGATCCGACTTCAACGCATAAATAAGCTTGAGCCTTCCTAAAAATGCAGAACTTTTGAGTTCAATACCCCTTCTTTTCCCTTTAAGAGCTCTGCATACAACTACACCTTGGCACGAAATTGGTGTTTCGTTTTAGGTTTGCTGTAATTCACTTCCTGCTGACGAACTGCAATGATAGCATAATCAGATGGATCGAGCGCCCTCTTGCGTTCAGTTAAATCAGTACTTTTTTTTAAGAGGTCATTCTATACAGTATACCTAGTACCGTACATTGAGTTAAATCACAAATCAGAAATAAAAATTTGAGGAAAACTGGAATTGTTTGCTGAACTTGATTTTTTTTAATTCGTCAGTTAAAGCTAGGAAAAAACAACAAATTCAAAAATGTTTTTACCCCTTAAAACCTAAAAGTCAAAATTTCGTGAAACGAAATATTATGGAAGAAAGTAAAAATTGACCAAACACAAGTTTTCATTTTGGAAGCAAGTTTTGGTTAAACTTCTCATTGTGCCAGAATCGGTCAAAATGACTTAATTAAACCTGAAAACGGACTCTAATTTGACGAAATTAGACCTCTCGCCTTCAAATTAAATAAACGTGTAATGTGGCTCAGGCCGCTTTTTTGATTGTGTTACTTTCAACTTAGGTAACCTCCTGATAAGTGCAAGCTAAAAATATCGTAATACGTTATCTTTCGCGTTTCACTTAATTTCTGCTTCAAATAAATCTTTTGTTATACTCGCTGCTCGACGCCGAAGCGTGTAACGAGTTTGCGGGCCCATCTCTGCGTCATTGTACCTGCGGGCAACACAGCTCCATTCGAAGAAAAGTCGCAGCAGTGGCGAGCCGTGGGCAACACTGTGTCTGATTTGACCGGTCCAAAATTTGAACCTCATTTATTATCATAAGTCGCTACCTAGCGGCTAGTTGACTTCTACACAGATATCACTGCGACTGACGAAAAACGATAATTAATACAATCAGGGCGGTTTTAAGGCATCGGGGATCCCGGTTGCAAATGTTTTGAGAGGCACCCAAAACAATGTTGATAATGTAATAGCACGACAAATCTGGTATGAGTAAACCTATAATGGATCCAACCAAATATCATGCATTTGATTGTTGGCCCACTGACAAATTCTTGCACATCGCAGGCGCTCTAAAGCGTTTTGCTCCCAGTCTCAGATTTTTGTTCTTTGTGCTGCTTCCTACGAGTCTGCACAGATTAATTTAGATGCATATTTTTTGGTTTATATTTGTTACAAAGCTATCTGAAATTGTTTGGAAATCGCTGAACCAATAATAAAAAAAATTCGAAAAAACTGCAACTGCAATATTAATTTGAACTGACGCTGCATGAAAAAATGAGAAAAAAATCTACCACTCTACTAACCACAGCTTTTCTGACGCTCTAAAACATAATAGTTAATTAGAAGTATTTCCAATTCACTAAAAATGTGGGTAGGCCTGGCGCCAGGATAGCGTGACTGGGGGGGCACCAAAACTTTATTTATTTGAATTCGAGAGTGTGGACTAAGCGAAAAAAGTGTCCAACGCGAATATCCGCGCATTCTGAGGTAAGAGAAAAAAAAAACAAAGTCTTCATCTGAAAAAGTGCCCGCATTTTCACAAATTCTGTTTTCCATCTCAAAAATCGTGCGAATTTCCACGAATTCTGAGGTGAAAAGCAAAAAATAAAATAAAATTAAGGTCTTCGTCCCAAAATATACGCGAAGTTTCATAATTTCTGGGGTGAGTCCACAAAAACAATCGGTGTTCATTGCAAAATCTACGAAAAAACAGTTCTTGCTCACGAATTTTAGGGTGATAAGCAGTATTTTGGGAGTCTCAGGGCTCGATTTGCACTCCAGTAGCACCGAGCCTGTTAATTTCTTCGGGGCACAATCCTCGCTTGGTGGGGGCACGGCCACGGAATGCCCCCCGTGGCGCTGGGCCTGAATGCGAGGCAAAGTGCACGCGAAACATTAAAAAAAGTGATTTTTATTAATTCTTTTACTGTTTTCACATCAAGGACTCCTTTCGAAATGCGGCCCTGAATGCTGTCAATATAATAATTATAGACTTGGGTACCGGTACGCTTTATTCTTGCGTATGTTCATCGTACTATATATCCTCCTACTAATTTTCCGATCTTTAAAATTCTAAAAGATAGTAAAACGCCGATGCCATAGCTTCTTATTTGTAATAAAGTTAAAGTTACTTTAACCAGAACTTGACCGAAAGTCAACTATCAATTATCCAAATACAATCGCATACGCGTATTAAAATCATACCAAAACAAAAACAATTAAATCAAAAATGTATTTATCATACAGTAGCAAAGATCAAACCCTTAGGTAACAGATGGTAAAAATCTACTAAGCAATAACAAAGCCATCAAGCGGGGCCCACGAGAGCATTGGTCTTCGGGTGGACAAATGCACGAACTTTTGTATAGCCTCCCTTTACGCCACTGGTAGACATTGGGTCACTCTTAGGCTGGTATCTCGTCCGCGGCCGTGCAAACAGGGGTCACCCTGGGTTGGTGGCGCCCAAGCGATAGCTCAATACAACCAAGCCTCCACACGACAGTAGGGTGCTGACTCTAGCGGGGCTCGCTCTTAAGATCGGTTCTCAAAACTCGCTAATTTCAATCGCAAATCTACTGTACTACTGTAATCTACTACCAACAAAATCGATTATTTTGTAAATACGCCAGGTCCAAGGCCCCATAAAAATTCTAAAGATTTCTATGATTCAAGCTTGTAGTGCATTTTAACGGCGAGGCCCTCTGAATTGTATCTAATGCTACCTCCCAACCGGAATCGTATCTAATGCTACCTCCTAAATGATTCAAAGGTCAAAGTAACGCTTGGCTGAACGAACTTAGGCCAACGAAAATAAAACGAGCGACATGGCCACAATAAAAAAGCAATAGCTACGCCTACGAAATAAATTACAAAGGCTGAACCAAACAGCGGAAACTTCCTTGAAACTAAAAAAAGTTCGTTAGCCCTAACAAGACGAAATTTCCGGCAGAAAATAAGGAGAGACAAATACACAAATTACACATCATGTATGCACGTATACGAGATCTTCAGCAAAGCCGTCGCGACATCATTACAGTACAAAGAATTCTCAAAATTATGACGCCAGCAATGGACTATTGTAAGCAGCTCGATCGGCTAAACGTTCATTTTCTTCCTATGAGAGCAAAAAGAAGTAGCGCAAATGTCCCATCAAAACGAAGTGATCCACCATTTTTGCAGCCAATTCAGCTTTCCAATAACCAGAAATAAAATATAAATGATGACGTATTACTTATGGCGCAGCATAGTAATCAGAGGTGAAGTTGAGGACACAAGGCTCGAGGCCAAGGCCAAGGACACAACAAAATTTCGAGGCCAAGGCCAAGGACCAAGGACACAGGCGCAAGTGTTCTCCAAAAAAAAGGTCTTCAAAAATTTTTTTTCAGGCGATCTCTACTTGAGGAAAGCAAACAAAGATCTTTGCAAAGTTTCTGCGAAGTTTCTGGCGTTTTTCAACAAAATTTCAACGGTTCAAAAAGAGTGCTGTCCTCGAGCTGAGGACAGAGCAATTTTCGAGAACTTGAGGCTTCGAGGCCAAGGCCAAGGACTTCAAAATCTGTCCTCGAGGCCAAGGACGTCCTTAAGGACTCCACCTCTGATAGTAATTCTAATACATTAAATCGTTTTTCTTAAACTCAATAGCAGTAATTACACTTTTTTAAAAAACTGACAAGCCGTTAACCCAGCGGTGCACAACATGCGGCCCTAGAATCATACGGTAATAGAAATCCAGGAATGGATATCATCGTAATGACAATACCGGAACTTCTTCCGCTATGCGAAGCTGTGCACAAAAGTAGAAGTTAATACAATACAAAAAAAAATCATTTGTTAAATCACTGAACGCATTATGTTTCATGGCTTAACGTGGCCTATTCCGCAGTAAATCGCAAAACAGTTCACCGTAACAACTACAAGGCATAAAAATAACTGAAATAACTAGCAATGCAATCTCTCGTTAAATTAGGAGCTGTGCAATACAATCTTGGGAATGGATTTATTCAGCGTCTTGGAAAAGTGAAGTGACTTTCAGGTTGCTCAAATCGTGCAGGAAAATGCTTGAAATGCTTACCAGTTGAAACCGCTGAAGCTACACCATGCAGATAATTCTTGTTCACAGGCACGGGAGTTGGAAAGAATTTGACGTGGAAAAGGAGGTATAAGAAGACAGAGAAATTCTTTACTCAGATTTGGAATCTTAAACATATTAGTTTTTTCAGTTTACGTGCAACGCTCAAAGCTTAATAACAGGAACGTATGAATATTTACAATTTTATATAACAAGCGAAAACTTTAGCAAAAAATATTTTACTGAACGTTTTAAGTCATTACTCGTCTTTTCATTTGCAGTTAGATAATGATCATTGATCAAGCCAATAACATACTTTTCACAAAAAAGCACAGAAAAAATGGCAAAGCGGCGGTGTAAAAATTGTGAGAAAAATTAACTAAAAAAATTAACTGTGACGAACTTTTTAGTGCTTCCAAAAGTCAATATATAAAATTATTACCATCTGAAAGTATTGAAGCTACACCAGGCAATTATTGTTGTTTGCAAGCATGGGAAGCCTAAGGAAGTAATTGCTCAGATGCAGAACCTAAAAACATACATTAATTTCTTTTGTCCACCAAACGAAGTATTGCAACACTACAATTTGACTTTCCATTTAAATCAATCCATGTTTTACGCATTTTTTAATTGAACGAATGCAATAGTGTAGATTCTTTTCAAAGCTTACCATAAACAACTTCGTAAATTGATAAGAATCAGTCAATAAAGGTTAATACATTTGGGAATGCATTACTTTTCTGACTTCGTTTTGTGCTTTGCTCAAAACGATGAATCCCTGTTTCTACTGCCGACTGATCAAGCTTCATATGCCTCGATTCCTAAGTGGGAGCCTAGTCGGGATCTCCAATATTTTCAAGAGGTGATGGATGGCCTAAATTTTAAAATTATTTATTAAATATTGGTAAACTGAGAGTTTTTTTTGATTTATTGTTTTAATAATGTAAGAAAAAGACGCTGGCATTAGTAGTTTGCAGTGAACAAGTCTGGATACCGAAATTACGCGAAAAAAAACACGGCTCAAACATTAGCTTAGTTAGGAAAACCTCAAGCAATTTAGAAGCATTGTATAGTAACATACTAAAAATAACGTGCTTGGAAAAAGGCTATAGCATACTTTAGCTATCAATGGTATGCAAAAACAATTTATACGAACTTTTCGTCAAATGCTCAAAATCATTATTGTTGAAAATTTTCAAAATTGAAAAAAAAAGACGCAACAGTGAACTATAGGTAACACTTATAACTCTACTTAAAATTAAAAACCATTTAGACAGTTTCACCCCTAACCAGGATCATAATCTTTTCGTTGTATCTTCACTGTCAGTTTTCTTCAAAAGATGTCATTGTCAATGTAGCGAAAAAAAAGCGTAGGTAGAATATTAAAAATGATTCACCTGAAACAAAATGACGCAAAGAAACTCTAGTGTACTTTAATTTATCGATCGTAAGATCAGCACTATTAGTGCAGTCGCCAGCAGAGTTCACGAGCACCCAAAAAATGTATTTTTTTCACCTATATTTTTGAAATCCTGAATAAATGTTCTTTTAAAATCGCCAATGTTTCCACCCAATTTCCGGTTGTTTTGGCGGAAATCGGGGATTCCCCGGCGAAACGGTGTCGAATTTTTTCGCTGAGGTAGGATTGATTTGGATTCTAAAAATCGTATTTCTGTATAAAGTAGACAGTCGATTTTAGATTCAAACGAAAGAGGAAGATAATTGCAAACTTTTCATAAAATAATTTTTGGATTGTTTTATTATGACGTCACGATATGGTTGATTGATTCCAAATTTTTACAAAAAATTTTGAATTAGAGTGCATATCGTTAGTTATTACAGCCAAAGTTGACGGAATAATGCCATGATAGTTGCAACATCAATAAAACAGTTTCTCACCGAAAAAATGAAACCAAAATGACATCTTTATGGTGTCATTAGAGAAAACTACGTAGTAAAATGCAAAACCGAGTAGACGCGCTTTTCAAACAAAATTGCGCCTGACAGCGAGTATTTTGATCGCGGCGCTGCGGTTTTACTAGCCAAGATCAAAGAATATCAATTTTACCGTCGTTAACACACAAAATGACGTTTGTATTAAAACTTTTTTACAGTGTGAGTGCATGAAGATAAACTCTGTTCAAAATTTAAGAACAAAATAAGAACAATTCTATTCTCAGTGCAAGAAAAACTTTTCAGAAGTTTTTTTAAATTTTATTGCTATTTTGTGGCAAAGCATAATATTGCACTAGCAAAATCTTCAGGCACATTGTTTCGGAAAGTCATAAAGTTGGTAGAGTAAGAATAAAACGGTATATAAGTGGTGTTTCTAACATTTTGTTATTAAAAGGTATCAAATATTTACGGAAAACAATATTGTCACCAGCAAAAAAGCGTGAATAAGTTCATTCAGATGTTTTAATTTTCTGTGTTGTCCTGATCGGACTCTTTGTTCGCAAAAGTGTCTTTTGAAATAACTAAAGAATTGTTTGCTACAAAAGATATTTGATTATTTGTGTAAAATAGTGTACAATTTTCTCATCAAATTGCCCCTCATATAATCAAAAAAATTTGAGATCTTCAGGATCTAAGAATATTAAAACTTAAAAAGTAAAATTTTACAAAGAAAATATCAACAACATTAGATAATTATTTTATCATTGCCAATTTGCTTTGATCAAGAGACAACAAAAGACCTTCCTATCTTTGTGTCGAACTGCTATCTTCCTACATGTCTTCCACAAGTAATGGAGGCTCCACGTTACGTCTTTTCTGATCGCCAAGCAGAAGAGCTGTGAATTCGAATCTTTATATAGTTTAGCTCGATTGGGGATCGAACCAGAGTGTATACAGCTTTTTTGTGAGTATAATTTATATCATCCACCAAGTGCGGAGTCTTTAAACAAACATTTTTAGAAGCACCGGTAATTATTTGAAATCATTGAACGCATACGTAGCCGTGTTACGGTAAGCGTGACATTTCACCACAAGTGACGTAATTACTAGGATTAAATTGAAGTCCCCCTTAGCCAAGTTACTTAGAAAATTAACCCAGATACGCTTTTTAACGTGCTTTGAAAACCGAGAGAAGCTGAAGGGGCTAAGTAATAAAATGTTTTGTAAAGCATTTTTGTAAGAAATCAACAGAGTTTTGCTATCCTTCTCTGTAAGTTGTCAAAGAGTAAGCATGACCTATAATAAGAGACAAATTTTAACCAAAGAAGGATAATTTGTGTAGTATATTCTTCAGTAAAGTTAAGAGCAAATGAGGCTGAAAATATGTGAAAATTTAAGAACCAGCCTCAACCCAAAATTTACGGTTCTTATAAAACAAAGTACATTGGGAAGACTTCTGGCTTTCCTGGCTTCACAATGCTCCTACCATAATTTTGTTAAACGAATGCATAGGCGTAGCCAGGATTTTTGATTGGGGGAGCCCCAAACTACAAATCACATGCAATGACCTCATCAGAAACTTTGAAAGAGGAATTTTTAGTGGGGGCAAAGATATTGTAAAATGAAAGATTAGAAGCCGTAGTCTGGTGTTGGCACGTAACTAGGAATTCGTTCAAGAAGAGGGATTAAACCAATAGATAAAATGCAAAAATGTCTAAATTGGGAGACGTGTTTGAGTAAAGAAGTGCACTGTAATTCAAACGTATCACAAACGGGGATCTGGGGGCGGAGCCCTCAGCCGTCGGAGGCTATGTGGGTCTGGGGGCAAGGCCCCTAGCCGCTGAGCGATGTTTCGTAATTTTTTGGAAAAAAAGCTATTTTAATACCATTGGACCACATTTCGCACGTATTCAGAGCCATTTGAAAGTTCTATATTTTTAACATTTGAAAGCCAATTGAAAATATTAAGTTGTTCAGTCCACGTTTTACTTGCAATTTAAGTCCAAAGCACGTTTAAAATCTTGCATTTTGGGGTTAAATTTTGTTTGTGATTTTGCCCAGGTCGGGGGAAGCAATGTACATGCCTCCTGCAATATTTTAGCAGTAAATAAAGATCCGGTCGAATGTTTTCCTTAGAGATTGTTTTGTCATGAAAACAACCAGTTATAGGAGTATATGTATGGCCAGGAGGCCAAGGTCCTCTCAATTCAAAAAATTGTTCAACGAGCATTCCCCTTACTGTAGCTAATTTTTTTCAGAAGTAATTTGTTGCATAAAAACTGGCGAGGTGGAGGTGAATTGTTATTGAAAAATGTGCAATAGATACTTACGCCTACAAACCATATTATTGCCCGGACCAAATTTACATTGAGTTGAGCTCCTGGCATTCTGAGATTTTTGCAATATTTTCCTATCAAATACGGGTGAAGACCAAAAAAAAAAGTTTTATCTGAGCGCGGGGCCCATGGCACTATGAGCCACATGTTAAGTCCGTCCATGGCTATTGCATTACGTTCATAAAAAGGTTAGATGAGGGCCTCAGTTAGCAACTTTAGAATAAAAACACGTAATTTTACTCGGGCTATACGTTTAAATTAATTGGCAAACCTTAAATTGAAGGGGCCCGGACTCCCTGGATCAATATTGTGGTTAATTACTGCTGTAGGAGTGTACTGTTGTACGCAAAGTTGCTAAAAGAAACTGAAGAAGCAATAGTATTTTTTGTGACATTTCTTCATTAGTAGCATGTCAGTTGGGGGGGCCTAACTACGCCTATGAACGAATGTGTATAAGATCCAAATCTTCTAAAGGCATGAGACTAATAATAGAATTAGCATCGCTGAACGGTTTTTCACTACTCCATCACGCTCCTAGAAAAATTTTAGACACCCCAAACCACACTGCAGGTTTCCTGCCTAATGACCCTGGCACACTACGTAAGTGAGTATAGTGCAAGTCCACCTGCCTAAAGTTGTCCAAACTCAAGTTCTCGATGACGTATACACCCGTTTGATAAATTTGATTGTAATTTACTCACCCAATGTAAAATAAAGTAATTAAGCGGATGATCACAGGAGTTTGCAAGGTATAGCTATGGGCTACTTTCACAGAGCAGCCGGTAGAAAGAGAGCTGGCGAGTGCAATCGTGACGCTTTTTAGTGAGAGGAACCCTAATTAAATGAAGTCTTGTATGGCTCTTCACTTAATTTTTGCACAAAGTAGTGGCGTTTGGCTACAATGAGTTTAAATAATGAGTCGGTTGATCATGCTAACACGCCAGAGGAACCAAAACCACGGAAGGGATTAGGAAGCGGAGCTCTCAGCAGCTGCTGAAATCCAATCAGACTTATTAAGGAGATTAAACAAGTGGCCTTTTGTGATAGACAAATTTCGTAGATCGTTCCAAAATAAAAAAAGACCTGTTGCTGCTTCATTTTCATACACGACAACTTGGTTTGAGTTTGAGTTTTACACTGTCTTTGATGACTTTTTCTTCAATCTACATCTACTGTATTAAAAAAGTGAGTAAACCAATTTTAAAAACAGTACGCGACAAAATAAAATTTAAAATCTTACAAACAAACTGCTTTTCCGTAATCGCAATCGTCAGGGGTATTTTGATCAAATAAAAAAAGTGTATAAATAGCAGGGGCTAGCATCACTGGCGTAACTGATGTGAGGGGGGGCGCGAGGCAAGGAAGAATTTTCCTCCAATGTGGGTACCTTTATAAATTATGGCAACAAAGTTTGGGGGAAAAACAAACGACAAAAGCGGAAAGTCTTCATCTAAAACTCGACGGAAAAAAGCAACTGATTTTCGGTCAAGACCTTTTTTAGATTTTAACTAAATTTGACGGAAAAAAGCACCAAATCTTCGGCAAAGTTCTTTTTTCTTCACTCAAAATTGACAGAAAAACGTGGAGTGAATTTCTAGTTAAGTTTTCCATGCCCTCTGGCTCTAACCTCTAGTTACGCCACTGGCTAGCATGTAAGTTTCCTACGTATACTGCAAGCACATTACCGTACACCTTACAGCAACAATAAAAATTTAACTCTTAACAGACTGCTTTGTTCGTTGAAGTATATAGTTTACCCTAGGAGTGCCTTTTCTTCAAGAAATTTTTTTTTATATTTTGAATGAGATGATCTCAATCCAGGTAAAACGATCTTAAATCATAAACATTTCATTTTTAGAGTATGGTGAATACCGTGTTTGTGAATAATTGTTACCCCTTAAACTGGAGTCAGTGATGTTTTAACTGTAAAAATCGGTTAATATCTCCAACTGCGGAGCCATCAGTTTTCTCAGCAATGCCCCCCCAAAATTTTTTAGCTCCTTCGCCCATCAACTTACGATTTTGTGACGGATTAAGGGTGGTGACAGCGTTCCCGCTATTTCTTACAAGTATTTGCTGTATGAACCACAATCAAAATAGCTTTTGTAGCAAACAATTCTTTAGTTATTTCAAAAGACACTTTTGCGAACAAAGAGTCCGATCAGGACAACACAGAAAATTAAAACATCTGAATGAACTTATTCACGCTTTTTTGCTGGTGACAATATTGTTTTCCGTAAATATTTGATACCTTTTAATAACAAAATGTTAGAAACACCACTTATATACCGTTTTATTCTTACTCTACCAACTTTATGACTTTCCGAAACAATGTGCCTGAAGATTTTGCTAGTGCAATATTATGCTTTGCCACAAAATAGCAATAAAATTTAAAAAAACTTCTGAAAAGTTTTTCTTGCACTGAGAATAGAATTGTTCTTATTTTGTTCTTAAATTTTGAACAGAGTTTATCTTCATGCACTCACACTGTAAAAAAGTTTTAATACAAACGTCATTTTGTGTGTTAACGACGGTAAAATTGATATTCTTTGATCTTGGCTAGAAAAACCGCAGCGCCGCGATCAAAATACTCGCTGTCAGGCGCAATTTTGTTTGAAAAGCGCGTCTACTCGGTTTTGCATTTTACTACGTAGTTTTCTCTAATGACACCATAAAGATGTCATTTTGGTTTCATTTTTTCGGTGAGAAACTGTTTTATCGATGTTGCAACTAGGGTTGTAATCCCGGGAAATCCCGATCCCGAATTCCCGGGATTTGGGGTATTTTTTCCAATCCCAATCCCGGGATTATATGTCTAGAAATCCCGGGACTTATTAAATTTAGTATACCCCTGATTGACCGTTTAATGTCAGCCTACGGAAGTGAGCATCATGTAATGTTACAATTCTAAAGTACAGAATTAAGTTTTGCGTACCCTAGCTCAGCGTTTCTCAAATGGTGCACCGCAAGGGTTAGCTAGATGCGCCAAACTTGTATTTCGTAAATTTACGACCTGTTATTTGCACTATTCTTTATTTTCGGAATTTATAAAATTGGATACGATGACCATCTTGAAGTTGTAAGATATCCGACATTGCAATTATTACAGTCATATTCTTGGCGCAAAACCCTTTTCCTGGCATGCTGCTCTACATGAGTGGAGTCAGAGTCTCAGAGACTAAATGAAGTTACTATTTTCTACACTCGATAAAGTTGCTGATGGAAACAGTATGATGTGTTGTACGAGACAAGCAAAAGAAGGCCTGAAAATCTTGAAAGGTTGTTTACTGCTCTTAAAACTATTAAGCCCACATCAGTTGAGGTCGAAAGGGCCTTTTCTGCCCTTGGCTATTTTGCTAACAAAATCAGGAGCCAAATGAATGATGCCACTCTAGATGCTCTTATATTTCAGCGTCAATATTACAAGAAATAAAAAGGTTTTTGTTCTTTCCATACTACTTTTTTTAATTATTTGCTCAATCCCGAATAATCCCGGGATTATAAGTCTAAAATACCGGGAAATCTCGATCCCGGGATTGTATAAACTGGTCCCAAATTTACAACCCTAGTTGCAACTATCATGACATTATTCCGTCAACTTTGGCTGTAATAACTAACGATATGCACTCTAATTCAAAATTTTTTGTAAAAATTTGGAATCAATCAACCATATCGTGACGTCATAATAAAACAATCCAAAAATTATTTTATGAAAAGTTTGCAATTATCTTCCTCTTTCGTTTGAATCTAAAATCGACTGTCTACTTTATACAAAAATACGATTTTTAGAATCCAAATCAACCCTACCTCAGCGAAAAAATTCGACACCGTTTCGCCGGGGAATCCCCGATTTCCGCCAAAACAACCGGAAATTGGGTGGAAACATTGGCGATTTTAAAAGAACATTTATTCAGGATTTCAAAAATATAGGTGAAAAAAATACATTTTTTGGGTGCTCGTGAACTCTGCTGGCGACTGCACTAATAGTGTACTTTAAGTGTTACGTAAGATCAACTTTAGTGTTACGTAAGATCAACTCTAGTGTACTTTAAGTGCTATTTCTAGGATATCGTTTTGGGGTAGTTGGAAACCAAAAAAAGAATTTTTTCTGGGACCTAATTTTCCCATGACTGCATTGCAGACAATAGCGGCATAAAGCCAGGCATAACGATGTCTAGATTCTTTTGTGTCCTCTACTTTACGTATCTCAAAATAAGTCAAGTTAATGTTATCACTAATAAGCAATATTAAAGAGTTTTGAATTTTTTTTCTTAAACAAACAGGTATTTGCACACCTGTCTCTAAAAAATCAAACCATGAAACGATCAAAAAGTGTTATGGATACTTGAGTCCTTTGGTAAACTGTTCCCTTAGCTCTAAATAACAGCAATAATAACAATATACGCAAATTATATCCCCCTAGGGATAACATCAACAACTGTGTTTGCATTCGACTAAGAGGCCATAGTAACATAAAAAAAAAGCTTCCCAGAAATGAACTTAGTAAACAATAGAGGTATTAAGTCTATGGTAATAAACCTGCAAAATACTGGCATAAACCGTGGTAACATTCTCAAACGCTAAATTTAAATAATGTGCAACAATAGAAATATTATTCAAAAAAAGTTCCGTAGTATTTACTGGCAATCAATATGTGATTTCTCAGCATAAAAGAATCACTAGGACAACTGTAAGTAAGTAACACAAAAATAATCATATATTAACAGATGAAAGGCAATGCGTATCTTCAACTATGATGTAACAAAATAGACAAGTCAACTTCGGCAAGTACTGTGCAAGACTCAATCAATAGCTCCACCAACTGATATCGCACAGTAGCTTCAGCAATAAAGAATTACGACGTAGGCAATCAACTTTAATGCACCTCATCTTTAGGTAAATCCTCCCAACAGTATATTTGTAAAGTTAGCAAAGTTTTAGTGGCATTAAAATAGCTATTTTGTTTTAAAAATTTTAACATTGACCAGCATCTGAAAACTTTGCGTCTCAACTCTAAACATTGCTTGTAATTCACTTCAATTGCACTAGTTTGCTCAGCATTTTTTTAGTATTGTTTCAGTTTTCAGTACCGGCATTTTCAGTACCAGCATTTTTAGTACCGGCATTTTCAGGACCGGTAATTTCCAGTACCGGCAATTTCCAGTAGCCTACCGGCAAATTCCAATATCGGTACTAGCATTTTCAGTACTGGCAGTTTCCAGTACTGGCATTTTGCAATGACCAGGCTTCACATCTAGGGCTAATTCATAGGCTATTCACCAAAACGCTGTAGTTGAAATATTTACAGAATTTTAACTCCAGCAATAGCCCTTACTCCAATCATAAACTTAACCTTAAGAAAGCAAACCAAAATCATAAATGCACTGAAAATTAATTAGTTCTCATCTCATTCATGAAAATAATAATTTTACAGCAAACTATTCACTTGGGAAATTAAGAAAACATTGATTTTGTGGGAACCAAGTAGGCTGATTAATTACACACTTCTTTAAGCCATAAAAACCAGTAAGTTTTTCACTGAGGCCAGCTTTAAGCTATTGTATTACCAGTATTAGGTTGTCTTTTTTGGTGATTATAACCTAATTGTCAAAAGTTTTTAATTAAACTGAAAATGGCAATTCAATAATCGCCAAGAATGCTCTGCAAATTACTTGCTATTCTATGTACCATACAGTAACACACATTTAACTTGCGTTTTTTATGTTTCTTTTTAAGTCCACGCTGGCTATGTTTTAAATTGTTGTTAAATTTGGAGCAAAAATGAGCCTTGAGTTTTTATAGGAAAAAATATACAGTAAACAAAAGCATCACCAAGCCTGCTACATGATCCCTTACCTTGCTTGCTCCTTTGCTTTAAAAATAAGTTAGTGCAAACCTGCATAATATTGTGGGAAATTTTGAAACATATTCCCAGTCGTTTTTCAGCTCTCTTCTTCAAAACATAAGATACAGTACGGTATCGAGGCTATCATATCATGCTAGCTTGACTACAATCGATTACTAAACAATATCACAGAACAGATAAACTAAAATATTTATTGTTTATGGAAAAAAGTCTTGCATTGTGTTGACTTTTGAGTAGCTAGGCTGGCTATTTCGGTTGCTTTGACCAAATTTCACTTTAAATATTGAATACACCTATCTTTTTTTTGAGAATTTGACTGACAATCTAGCATGCGAGATAACTCTAAGCAGTAAAATATTAACGGCAATACAATTACTTTATACCTGCAAACAAACTTTTTGCCTGATGTAAACTATGCGCTTTAAAAAGCAACATCAAAGATTTTAATGTGATAGCAAATAGGCCATAGGCCTTCTTTTAAACTTTTGCCTCAAATGCCTCTTACAGTCATTGTTCCTTCGAATTTCTGGTTAGATATAGCCCGTCTGCTATTTCTTCAAAACATATTTTCAAACGAGCATGTGAAACGCCCTAAAGGCTGAGAAAAGCCGATTTTTGAGGTTTTCCTCCATTTAAGCCAATGCATTTTATTCATCCAACTCAGATTTGGCGCAAAAAATTGACCTGAAAAGTCACGTGAATGCAATAAAATCACGTGAGTGAAACCCTCCTATAGCGTATACTGGCTATAGCTTATTATTAATTTTCTCAGTACATTGTTCTCAAAAAAATTCAACATTATTAAATTAAAATAAAAATTTAAATTGCATTTTAAAGACAATAAGTAAGTTTAGTGTTTTCGGCTTTTCAAACAATTGCGTGCTGCTCCAAATTAATTCCTGGCAAAGATCAAATTAATTCCTGAAACCGGATTAAGTTAACCAGTTAGCATGAGCTTCAAGGCAGAAATAGAACCGGTCAGAATTTTCTCGACTCTACCCGGCAGTTAAATTTCAAAAACTACGCCGGTTGACCGGTTTCTGACCGGCCCGGTAGACGGGTTTTTTACACAAGGTTTTTGTTCACTGTTCAATGCATCTAATGAAAAAGTTTCAAAAAGGGAGGGGGGCATGGGTGAGGTGTTAAAATTTTTGACTCCGGACGGGGGTCTTAGAAAAAAAACACGCAAAAAAAGTTTTGCATTTTTTTGCAAAAATAACCCAATTATAAGACCTTTTTAAGTTAAATTTCAGTTTGAAAGACTTGTTTTGAGCAGCGCAAAACGAGCACAAAATAAGCATAAAAAAAACTGGAAGGCAGAAGCCAAATTATTGAACGTTCTTTCTAATGATTATATGCGTAGGCCAAAGAAAAAAAGTTAAAATTTTTAGCTATTGGTGACAGATTATTTGCAATTTGCCGAGCAGCAAACACTAAACTGTTATGACATTGGCTAGAAAATATTCGAAATATAATGTGCCCCAGCAGTTTGTGGAAATGCTGCTACTTCAGAACAAGCCATGGCTGGTTAAATATAAAAAAATAACAGCTATGTCGTTTTTGCCCAGAGTAGAGTGTGGCAAATTTAAGTTGAAAAAAGCTTTTTCAAGCGGCAAGATTTTAGCATGTACTAAAAAATCTGAAATCTGCGCCACTTGTATTTTCAAGCTGATTAAAATGATGCTAAAAGGCCAGGTAGCGTAAGCGTCTTCCATATGCATGCAGTATTATAATTTGATTACGCGAATTTAGCGTATATTTTGCACTTTTTTTCTTCGTGCCGTGGCCCAAAGAGAGGGGTATGGCACAAAGCCCCTCCTAAATTCCCCCCACGATGCGCATGTCTTAATGGTCACAGCATATTAGTCACAGCTTGAAACCATTCAACAAATGTTTCGAAAATCTTGGTTTGTCAGTACTATTTTTTTATGAAAAGTTTTTTTTATGATAAAATATATATGTATATTTTGGTTGGTGCTTTGATGTCTTTCAATTGCAAGAAAGGAGAATTTGACCAGTGTTTCAACCGGCTTGACTGGCCGATCGAAGAATCTCGACCCCACCGGTAACCTGACGGGCCGGTCGACCCGACCGGTGCAGGCCGACCCGATCGGTTTCCATCTCTGCTTCAAAACGATAACTCTATTTGACAAGCCATAAAACTTGCAAAGAAGTTAAGGCAAACAGGCAAAACTCAATTTTTTTTTTGCTGGTGTTTTTCATACCATTAACAATCACAATATTAACTTTTTCAAACAATTTTTTTTTTTTTTGTAAAATACACCGAGTTAAAACTGAATACTTTTTTAAAGTCTAGGCTGAGTTTTTAGCTAATGGTGAAAATTTGAAGTTTGGAGATATCTGACTTTTTTCGAACATAATTTAGCAAAAGGGAACATTTGCTCAAATCTTACAGTATTACGTAATAAAAAATAGCTTTGCAATAGAAAATTTGTGATTTTGTGGAGCATTGGAAAACAAATTGATAAAATGCTTGGCAGAGTGATGAATTGCCAAAATATGACTGGAGGGTATTTTAGGAAAAAATCAATTATCAAATTGGAGTAAAAGTTTTGAATTGATTTTTATTGTCATAATATGTCGTTTTGCTTTTTGTAAAGAATTATGCAATTTGTGGCGTGTTTTTTGTTGTATTTTTTTGATGATAAAATGCATTTTAATTTACCGATACCGAATAAGTTTAAGCAGTTAGGCAACCGCATAAAACCTGTTTACCTGTTGATCACGCTATAAAACTTGTATAACCTACCAGTTGCCGTAAAAAGACAAATTTCATGTTAGTAAAAAAGGCAAAAAAGTAGAAAAAGGAACAAAGAAAAAAGACAGGATTGAGTGGTTCAGAATTTTGAATTTTGGTGGCATCATTTGAGGGGGACACCCTCATTTTGGTATTCCCAAATTTTACCATAATATATCTATTTTGAAAATTTCATCAGTCTAGCGTAAATGGTAAAAAAGTTTTTAGTTTAGTTTTAATATGTACCCATTCCGAAAATTTGATCAATCTAGAGTAACAGTTTAAAAGTTTGAAATTTTGGTGGCCCGATTTGAGAGGGACCCCCATTTTGATACCTCCAAATTTAGTCAAATTTTATCTTTTTTACTTATTTGCCTATCCTGAAAATTTCATAAGTCTGGCGTGAGCAGTTAAAAAGTTTGAAAATTGGCGGCACTGTTTTAGAGATTTCATTTTTGACGTGTAAAATTATGGTCCTCAAGCTTGGTTTGCGTAAAGCATTCATAAGCAGCCACATTGTATCCCAATTTCAGCTTTGCACGTCAAGTGATTTTGGAACTATAAGCGAAGCAATAACTTTTCCAGCCAAAAATCGCCGTTTTTTTATGTTGTTCTGTATCTCAATTCTGATCACGTGACCCAGGATCCCCAAAATTGGCACACATGACGCTTTCATTAATTCCTATGTTGAGTCCAAATTTCTACGTTTTAGGTTTTTTCGTTTGCTAGTTTTAAGCAAATCAAGCCTCATCTGCCAAAATTCGCGAACAAACACAACGGTAAAGTCCAAATTAAGTCCCACTTAAATAAAACTTGCGCAAGGTCACAATTAAGAACTTAGTTTTGAAAACAAAGCAAAATCTCTCCGAAGAAAATCGCTCCACTAAGACTTATGGAAATCGCACACCACAGCTACACAAGCCAAATACAGATGCACAATCTCGACTAAACTGCCTACGAAACTAATATCCCGAACACTAGAATTATTAGTATCTTGAAATCATTAGAATAGGAAAAAACACCTATTTATGCTGACGGTAACAGCGCTCGAATATTCCAGAAAAATTGTTATTACGTCACAATAGAAAAGTATATCGGCGTACGATAACAAATTGCAACATGATTATGACGTCACAAACTTCAAGTCCAAATATAGCAATTAAAAGCGGTAAACAATGAACTACCCCGGTGACCGCAGAAGTTCGTAGAACATACTGGAAAAGAATTATCTCAAACATTCCAAACCAACAAAGGCGTCAAAACTAGTAAACCAGTCACGAAAAAGTTAAGGCAGGCAAATAATCATTACTAACGACATTTAAAATTATTATATCTGACAGTCCTACACAGAGGCGTATTTAAGGGGGGGCCATGGTGCCATGGCCCCCCCTTTGGGTCGCCAGTATAGTAAAATTAGCATAGAATAGTATGTAAAATTCTGGCATGGCTCCCCCCTTTGTAACTTGGGCAGAAAGTTTGAGCACAAAAACGGACAGAATCCGACTGAAGAATTTTTTTTTGGTTTTCACCTAATCTTGGGCTAAAAATTGGACTAACCCTGAGTGAAGACCTTTATTTTTTGGTCTTCACCTAATTTTGGGCAAGAAAACGGACTGATTCTGACTGGAGAACTTTTTCTTTTGGTCTCCATTATTCTCGAATTTCCTGCCCCCCCCACCCCCTTTCGAAAATCCTGCGTGCGCTAGTGGTCCTACATATATGCAGGCAATGCAACTTTAGTTGAAAGTATCGTGGCACTCCATTTAACAAAAGGTTTGGAGTTAGTTCCAGAGAAAAAATTTGAATTTAGGTTAAAATCGGGAAGAAAAAAGTGATCATCTCATTGATTGGTCTGAAGTCAAAATTTTAAAAGTGGAGCATAATTACCGGTACTCTAAACGTCTTTTTACTGAAAGTTGGTACATCAATAAAAAGCCTCAAGTGCTCAATAGAAACGATGGGTTATCATTCCCTGCTGTTTGCAGAAAGTTGCTTAATTCCCAGAGTTAAAATTTTTTCTGATTTAATCTTTCTTAGTGTTAAGTTATAATGTGGTTTGCTGCAATGCTAATTCGAAGAAATTATTTTCATAAAAACCGTCTTCTTTAATTTTTGTACGCATCTTTACAATATCTGTATGACGTAGCCTATCGTAACAACGAATTTTATCGGAGCCTTGTTTTGAGTTTTTTTTCTAGTTATTCTACTACAGCAATGAGTGGAATCGCTTTTCTGTTTTTTGCTATCAGAAGTTGATGGCTATTTGCCATTACAACTAATAGTAGTGCTCTGAAGCAGCCAGTTGTTTCTAACTAGCGAAACATCAGCAGTAAAGTTAGTCTTTTGAGTAGCACCTGAGTGATTTCTCAAAGCTAGCCTAGAACACCAGAAGAACTTCAGAAATTTTTTATAAAAAAAAGTAGATAAAAACAGATAAAAATTAAATAAAAAAAGTAGATAAAACAGCCTCTTCCTTTATTCTACTTCTTACATGTTCATCAGTATTACTGTGAATAGCAAAGCAATTAATCTGCAGATTAACTTAATCATCGTTTGTCCATTCCATCCGTGTGAAGTTAGTATAGCAGATTGATTTTGATTGATCAAGGATGGAAATGTTGCTAAGCTCGAATCACTTTTGCATGCTGGCAAAACCAATGAACCCATTGTAATTGCATGTTTGGAGTTACCGTTTTAGAATAAAGGACTAACAGGATTGATCGCTACCTTCCTGGCATCTTGTCGAAGTGCTATTGCAAAATTATGAAGTTTTACAGAGTATTTGTCATCAAGTTTTACGCAGTGTTTGTCATCAAAACCAAACAATTACTTTGTAGATCATTTATCGTAAAAAGACAACAATAAGTTTCGCGTGTGAAACAACGATTAGTTAGAAAATGAATTCTACTGCTTCATATGACGAGTTTTGCAGGTTATAATTTTTTACTCTGATCTTCCGTTTTGCGGTCAGGCAGCAGAAACGTGTCATGATTCACAGGATGTAAGAATTTCATTGTTCACCGATTTTTTTAAGTTATCCTTTTGTAGAACCCAATGCATACAACTTCAATACAGTAGCCTTACAAATTAGAATTGAATCTTAAAATGCACTCGTAATCTATTATTTTAAAATAATATAGAATCTCAAAATGCATAGAATCTCAAAATGCACACGTAATCTATTATTTTAAAATAATACAGAATCTCAAAATGCATAGAATCTCAAAATGCACACGTAATCTATTATTTTAAAATAATATAGAATCTCAAAATGCATAGAATCTCAAAATGCACACGTAATCTATTATTTTAAAATAATATAGAATCTCAAAATGCATAGAATCTCAAAATGCACACGTAATCTGCATTTTGAGATTCAATTCTAATTTGTAAGGCTACTGTATTGGAGTTGTATGCATTGGGTTCTACAAAAGGATAACTTAAAAAAATCGGTGAACAATGAAATTCTTACATCCTATGAATCATGACACGTTTCTGCTGCCTGACCGCAAAACGGATATTTTTAATATTTTTATAATTAACACCATCGTCTGCAGCGCGCTTTTGAAATTTCGACTATGCAAAAATTTGCACTCAAAAACTTTTTTAAATACCGAAATTTGTGTGCGCTTCTCAATCAATCAAATCGTAGTTGCGCTGTACTATTTTCAATTTTTGGTCGCGGAATTTGTGTATGCGGTTTAAAACGTTTAGAATTTTCGTTACGGAATTTGCAATTGCGCTTTAAGCTTTTAAGATTTTGGTTTCGAAATTCGCATTTGCGCTTTAAGCTTAAAAATTTTGGTTGCGGAATTTGCGCTTGCACTTTAAGCTTAAAAAATTTTGGTTGCGGAATTTGCGCTTGTGCTTCGAGCTTAAAAATTTTTGGTTGTGGAATTTGCGCTTGCGCTTTAAACTAGAAAAATTTTGGTTGTGGAATTTGCGCTTGCGCTTTACGATGTGTTTTTTAAACGTACAGCTCTGCGGAATAGTTACTTTGGCAAACTCAGCCGTTTTTCTGCTACCAGGTGATCACAATGCCATAACTTCGGAAATCGGAACAGTTGAAGGTGGAAACATAATATTTAAATTGAATGGAGACAGATTGAACGTATGAAACTATACTTTAACAAATTTTTTCGCTGCCGGTCACGTGATACGAGTTTCCCAGACTCTAAACTGAAAAGCTGATCTTAGTTTTAAACAACCGCACAGACCTAAAGTAACTGCTGGATGAGAATAACAATTTTGGATTTTGAACCGAATGGGATGTAGTTTCAATTCCTACATTAAAAACGTTAGAGTTCCGAGATTCATATTTTTTCTGTTTTTTTTTTGTTTTTTTTGTAGCAAGATTTCGTGTGTATGCCATAACTCCAAAACCACTGAATGTAGAAACTTAAAATTTGGAATGGCAATAGGGTTTTAGTTAAAATTGTGTCGATTGAAATTTGTTGGTGATAGATCATAGAGGTGGAGTCGAGGACACAAGGCACAAGGCCAAGGACACAAAAAAATCCGAGACCAAAGCCAAGGCCAAGGACCGACTTCTCGAGGACACACCCTCTTGAGACCAAGGACAGGAATGTTCTAGGCCAAGGCCAAGGACACAGGCGCAAGTGTTCTTCTAAAAGCAAGGTCTTCAATTTTTTTTTTCAGGCGATCTCATAAAGAAAAGGTCTTCTCAAGTTTTCCCCGAACTTTCTGCCGTTTTCCAAAGTAAAGTGAAAAGAAGATCATGGCAATAACCCATTTTTAACAAATCAAAAAAAGTGCTTTCCTCGAGTAGCGGACAGGGCATTTTTTGAGGACTTGAAGCTTCGAGGCCAAGGACTTTAAGCAGTGTCCTCGAAAACGTCCTCTGATAGACCTCGTGGCTTAAGGAGATGGCCACCAACAGGGGTGCCAAAACCCGGGGGGATGGGGGATATATCCCCCAAATAATTTGACTGTACCCCTCCCCCAATAATTTGAGTATGGTCTACATCTGCATCCCACCCAATACTTTGACTCTAGTGTGCACAGTAGCGTAGCCAGTTTTAGTAAATTCTAACGCAAAAAACAGTCTCAAAAGAGCTAAAAACGTGGTATTTTTCTTATTCTGCATTTTGGTTGACAGGCCAATGGAAAGGGCTCTCGTGGAATTGACTAAAAAGTGATTTAAAGCATCTTTTGAAATATATATTCAGGGGGGAGTGGGGATAATTGCCAAAAATTAAAGTCACAAATCAATGAAAACTTTAAAAAAATACCCAAAAACAGACAATCAAATTTGATCGCTAGTGTAAAAACACCAAACATAGGTTTTATCTACAAATTTATATATTATAAACTCATGAATAAGGAGAGGGGGGAGGCTATTTAGTGGTAGTTAACTACCAATCACTTCTCTCAAATATCTTTCCATTAGCCCCTCCCCCAATTATTTTTCTTTATAAAATATAGACAAAATCGATTACTCCGTCTGAGTTTTGTTGAATAATAGGATTTTATGGTTTACCAGCATGTAAACAAGAGAACTGCAATGTTATCATTAGCCACTTCCCATATAGCCCATTAATGCAACCAGTTGAATCATGTTGCGCTGCCAATTTCTATGCCACGTTATAAAAGCATTAATTTTTATTAAAATAGCTCTAAAATTGAGTTATATTTGCAAAAAAAATGCAAAATTTTTGAGCGCTGGGGGCTCCGCCCCCAGAACACCGTGCCTCCGTCGGCTGGGGGCAGAGCCCCAAGCCTCCCCCATTGCAAATTTGTGGCTACGCGCCTGGATGTGCATTTGAGCGCAGGTCTTTACTAGAATTCGGGAAAAAAAAAGAGCTGCAGTTTTGGTGGACTTTTTTTTTTGGTCTTCACTTAAACTCGGGGAAAAAAGTGTTCCATTTTTGGCGAAGATCTTTTTTTTTTTGGTCTTCACTTAATTTGCTCAACTGAAAAAAATCGTTGTCGAGGTTCGTCCCCCCAATGTTGAAAATAGGGCAAAATTAGGATAAAATTGCAAATTATCCCCTCCAATGCCCAACAAAGATTGGCACCCCTGGCCACCAAACTAGTGATTGGTGTACTTATTTCAGAATTGGATTAGATTTGACAAACACATTGTGAATAGTCGGCTACCAAAACTTTATTTTTTGTTCAGTGTTGAAGGAAGATTAGGCAAGATAGCTTTAGAGCAAACAATTCCTAATATACCAGCTCTTTCCAGTCTCATTAAAGTACTGTATATCCATGCAAATAAGCCCTGAGTTACTTGCACGCTAGAGTTCAAACAAGTTCTGCTTTATCAGATTTTGACTCTTCAGTATTGGTACTTCACCAGCAACTCATCACATTTATGCAATATGTTTTTTGTCGTCATAGTTTTGGTATTTTGTTTTTTGCGGTGCAGTGTTTACAAATATATTGCGGTGCGGCACAGTGTGCGAACAGAACTGTGGCAGTGTGAGGTGCGCAATGCAGTAAAAGTGTGCCGGCGACACCTCTAATAGGCATGCGAAAATCAACCGGTGCAACGAGAAAAAAAAGGGCAGAAATAAAAGAAAAAGAGATATATTTTACAGTACATGAAAAACTATTCTTTTCCAAACTTCAAAAAGGACTGTAAAATCTTTTTATTGTCGAACACTGAGTGATATTTTTGTTCCTAGTCTAATATAGCTTCAAGTAGATTTTCACAAGAATGGTGTTACTGCCCTTGCTGTGGTTTGCTCTACACCAATTACTGCTGCTCCAGTTGTGGTTGTTGTTGTTGTTGCTGTCGTCGCTTTTTTTGTCCTTCAGCGACTTTTGTGTTTTATTAATATTGCTGTTCGCCGTTAACTACGAGATTGCACATTCAGTGACTCATATCACTTATATGTCATTAACGTGAGGGACAGAGTAGCTGCCGACTCGAAGATCTAGCGTTCCCTTCGCAACCATTGTACATTGATTACTATTTTCGGCTGTTTATTTGTGTATATTGATTATTGCGACAAATAAAATGATCTGGACCTGAATCATGACAGCGTTGGCAATATGCAAGCAGTAGCTAAGCACATATCAACCGACATCAATGCTCACAAAATTTCACAAACTATTCACAATATCAAAACTAATATGCTCCTTTTAAAATAAAAATACCATTAGGATATTGCATCTTTTCATAGATTGCTATTATTGCACCTATCACTGAACCAATATTTATTGTATTAGTCGATAATTACTGTATGCTAAACTAACAAAATATTCTATTGCATCAGTATCACATCCCAGAACATTGTCAATAGTGAATTGACCAGCAACTCCACATTTGGATTCAACGTAGCCTACTTAGGCTAGTTGTAGTTACGCAGAGAATGCAATATTTGATATTGCTTGCGCAAAGTCGAACATGAGTTATCGACGTATATCATGTTGAACTAAACTCTGCGTGTTTTTAGTACAGATCTGATAATATTCGAAGTAGTTGATATGCTTAAACTATACTGTGCTTCGCTATAACCCAGAAGTATGCGTTGCAATTGAGTGACCAACTATACCTTGCAGTTAGAGGAACCGGTAACAGGATACGGCGATACTATACGCAATGCACTACTAATATAGTTCGATCTATAGCATCACGATTACACCTGTGTTCTTTTGTTTTATATTATCATTTCTTGTTTGAATGTTTCATTGAGTTATTTTGTTGTTTTAATTTGCACATTTACAAAGGCCAATCAGCTGAATGATGACATGCACTTGCAAATATAGTTGATTACATATCTATTGCCTACACGCAAGTGGTAGCCTATTTTTCCCAATTTGCTGTAGCCCAAACCTGCACAACCTTTTAACTGCTATGGGCCACTTTTACAGGAGAAATGTTATTGCTGGCCTCATCCATTTTTACCAAAATTAAACACCAATCAATTGCAAGTTTATTTTAATGATATCAATTAAAATCAATTAGTTTAGTAAGCCACTCGACTTTGGTTTTCCTCGACAAGCCAATAGAAAGAGTCCATGAGGAAATTGACCCCAAAATATAGCCAAAATTGATCAAAATTATGCGCTTAAAATGCGGGAAAACCTTTTTTTGCTCTTCACCTATACTGGCCTGCAAATTTGTGAGACATAAGAGCTCCAAAATTTATGCAACCCCCCCCCCATAACAAGTTTCACGAATAACTTCAATGGAAACAGCGCTTTTTTTGTGCAACCTCCCATGAAAACTTTCTGCTTATGCTGCTATGCGTTTATGTAAACGGTCGTTTGCTTCTCAGCAACTAGGTTACCGGTACTTAACGTAGTACTAAACACTAACAGTACCAAAGTGTAACATAGCCATAGAATACTGCCTAAAATAAGTCCATACCGTCCACCAAAGTCTACGTTAGTCAGAACTCTAATGCATTTTTGGAACTAACAATCTAAACCACCCTCCAAACTCTGCTACACCTGCAGGCTAAACTTGCGCATCTACTTTACCAGTTTGTAATCTCATTCTGCATCTTCAAACAAACACGTCCAATTGAGCGTTGTTTTAACGTAGTGACGTAACAATAAAATTTTTTGATCATACTTTCAAAGAAAACAGCAGCTCAAAACGGTAAAACTTGAAATTTGTTAAGAAAATTCTTCATAACCTTAAAAAGCTTGCTTTTTTGAAAAAAATATTGATTTTGGATGCAAAATGCTTGAAAGTGCTACAGCTCTGTAGCTCGTGTGGACAAGCCGCTCGTGAGATCGCAGGACACATTAAACAACCTCGCGGGCCATGGGTGGACAGCCCTGCCGTAGCCTAATGCATTTAGCCATTAAGCTGCTTTAGAAAAAGTCCAATACCAAACACTTGCTTTGAAGAATTTGTTAGTTTTAAGTCTAATGAATGCCAGGTTTAAGCTTAAAAATGTGCAAAATAACAAAGTTACTGAAAACTTTTTCAAATGCGCTCAAATTACAACTATCTGCACCAGTCTATCATTTTTCAAGCTATTTTGTATTGCCGCCATTTGTTTTTTGTAGCAAATTTTCAACTCCTCACAAGGTGGGAGAAGAAACAAATTTTGAAAGCATGAGCGCTTTCAGACCTTGCCATTATCATGAATGATTTTGATTGCTTTGTCTATAGTAAATGAGTTGCGATATTTTGATGATTTCAAAAAAACGAACGCCAATCATTAGCACGTTATCCTTTCATGTTTCCAAAGCATAAACAAATTTAATCTGGTACAAAAACTTTCTATTATTTTCATGCAAATATCCTACATCAAAGATTCTCTTACGCAGCTTACGTGTTCCTTTCACGACGTCGGCAGATATATTATCTGCCGATGTCAAGAAAAGTATACAATAATATAATATAGCAAGTTTTTGTAGCAAGATTGTAGCTTATGTAATTGCGAAATGAGTTTGAAGTTTTGTTGTTTAAAGTGGGCTTTTTACTTTGACCCATATTGGTTCATTACTTGCTGGAAAGCATTTTGCAAAGTGAATATTATTAGTTACATTCAATCTTTCTTCTTCTTTTTTTTTTATCTCGAGTTAAATAATACATGACATTTTGACCAATCGACTACTTCTTCATCAGAATTTTGTATTTACTGTACCTCGAGATATAATATAATGGGAAGGCCCGGTTCACACCGGGCGTACAATCGTGAATGTACGAGCTTATCTTTAGTTCATTTTAACCAGCAGGCAGCTTATAAGCCGGTAAGACTGCACTCCGGGAATATCGAATATTTGTTTGAAATGATTTACGGATACGCTCGTACACTCAGATTTTACGCCCGTTGTGGACCTGGCATCTCTAATAAATCTCTAATTCTGATCGTCTCTAACAAAACCGAGTATCAAATTACAAACTTTTTGCAGCAGTCTAGTGAGGTAATTGGTTAGTTTTGACTGGATGTCATGTTTGTGATACACAAATAAGTTTGTTCAAATGGACTGATTAAGTGGAGTCAGCATATCAGCTGCAACTATTGTTTCCTATAGCCAGAGTATAGCATCAACCAAAACAAGTATGAAAGCTGATACAAACAGATTTTTGAATTGTTTGGAACTCAATTGCTGTTGATGTTGTAGCATTGCTGTAGCGCATATTTATCCTCCTGTCACCGAACAGCGTCAAACGCTAACTTATTGGACAATCCACACACTTTTTGTCGAATTGACTACTTCGGGATTGGAAGAATCCGCATCTGCTTAGGTGTTTCCGACGATCCAATGTTTCTGTGGATTTCTTCGAATTCTTGTCCACTGAATTTGTTGCTTGTTCGAAGCCACGAAGCAGAGATAATCATCGTAAAGCGTCTCATCCAAGGACGCAACAGCGTGACCAGGGTGCGGGTTAAACCCAGATCATTCGATCAGGGTCGTCGTAAAAACGACGCCTTCACCTATTCGCTCACGCTGCCGACTCGACATAATGCTGTAGACATAATGGTGCTGAATATCACAAAATCAAAGAGCCAATTACTATACATTTGCAGGTAGCATATGCAAGGTTAGCAACTAATCTGAATTTGAAATAGATTGCAACTAGTGGTTTTTGTTTACCTTATACTTTCAGCTTTCTAATAACCTTTTTCAATACATTCGTGTGGATAAAGTTTTATCGGCAGATTATTAATTTTCGATCTTTTGCATCGATAAACTTATTTGATTTAAAACAAACTAAATATACAAGTTTGTTGACGCTCTTCTTAAATTACTTTACAACTATAGCAATTTGAACTGGCATTTGTTTAAACTTTTTTCCTTGAAGTTTTGTCAATCCTCGGAACTTATTTTTGATTTCAGAGTCACAGAGGTCCAACTGAAAGAATAATTTCGGCTTAACTAATTTTTTCTAGAGTTTCATTTTGTATCTCGTTTATAATCAAAACTGATTGTCTGACATAACTATGTTGCGCCATCTGAGCAACGCCACTGCCATCTGAGCAATGCTAATGCCATCTGAGTAACGCCATTGCTATTAACTGCAATGTTTATTTATCCACCGATAGCATAAAAACGTAACAAAGATTTCCACGTACATGAACTAAAGCGATATTAAAAATAATGTTTTGATCGTGTTTGGTTAAACATTATTTAACATCCACGTTAATGCTAATCTGGAAAGTATTACAAAGGACTGTTATAGCATAACGTAGACATAGTTAAGTAATGCTTTTTGTTCATTCAAGTTTTTTAAAACACAGTTAATTGTCGTTAACACTGAAACTATGGTTATCAAAACTTTAAAATGAGTTACTAACAGTTATAAAGTTTGCAGTCGACAATTACAAAAAGCAGGTCAGCCAACTGCTGCTAGATATTGCGCGTATTTTATCTCAGGTGTATGAACGTCACTTCATCGGCAAGGCAGTATTTTTTCCTTGCTTTGGCGGTAATGGTGTTAGTTGCCTGTAACGCAAGGGAAGTCATTCTTTAGTATCTGGAGAGTTAAGACAATATGGAAATCTTCTACATTTAAAAAAAATAGCAGTACCACAGAAGCCTGTTTTAGCATTTTTTTTTTGGTAGAATTTAAACCAAATAATATTTGCACTGCAGAAAGCTATAAAATGCAATAGATTACTGAGTATAGCGCTAAATATTTCGCTTTAAAAGCCCCTGTGGTTAGAGCTTTAAGTTTAATTTTTCATTTTGTTATATCAAAATTTAAAACTGGTAATGTTTTCTTAAAATCTCCGTAATCATTAGTTTGTTTTAACCTAGAAACAAAATCCACCCAAAAACAAATAATACCAGTAAAATATTAACGGAGTCAATACTGCACATTGCAATTTGTAGAAAAAAATGGTAATTGATTTTTTTAATTAGATTTTTGGTAAACCTTGATATTATACAAGTACGCCAAGCACTAAAAGCCACGCAAGAAAAATCAACAAATAATTGGCTCCATTGAAGCAGATAACAAAATGATTGTACTTTTGGTACTGAACAATGGTATTTTTGTGAGTTAGAACGTAAAAAGCTCGACATACCTTAAAATAGCAAAGCAATAGCAACTGTCCATTGAACATAGTCTTGTACAAAAAATTCTCATGCATAAAATAGAAAACTTCTCGAAAAGTGTTAGAAGAGAATGGCTTTCGGGCTGATTAGTTTGCTTATTGTTAGCATAGAGATTTAAGAGTTCGTTTGGCTAAGTGACAAAATATCATCTGTTCACAGTTTGATTTAATAAATTTATTTTATGAGAGCATGTCAAGCACTTTTATTACAATGCAAGATTCACCCCGTATTTCCTTCAGCTAATAAAAGATCTAAATAGATGTAAATTAGCTTTTTTTTGTTTTTTTTTTTTGCCTTTGACCAATTTAATGACAAAAAATGCTGAAGTACTTTAGCTTTAATGGAATAGCTATTTATAGACTGCTTCTCAAAAAAAATATTGTCTTACTCTGTGCTCAAGAATTTCAAGAAAACACCACAACTATTACAGTTTGCTTATAGATGTTTATATTTTTTATTAAAAAATGCCGTAAAATGCTCAATAAGAAAAATCTAAAATGTAAATAAGTGCAGATTATTATTTGCAACAGATCTATTTCTGAAAATATTTTTTAAAGGTAGTGCATCAAAAAATAAAACCTCGTAACTTATTTGCTTTTCCAATATACGGCAACCTATAAGTGTTTCTACTGTCAGCTATAACGCAAAAAAAGTGAAGAATATTAAAATTTGAATGCTTTATGATTCCAAAAACTAGATAGTCTTGGAATTTTCGCGCTCTACTGCAGTATTTGCGCTTATAACAATCATATCGTCTGCGTGCAATAATGTAGATATCTCTTTGTTTCTGTTCATATAAATAATGTAGTAAAGCCATTGCTATTACTTGTCAAGTTTTCAAGTCCAACAAACTTAAAAACTTTACCTGAATTTACAACTCATCGTACTTCTAGCCAGATAACAAAGCTGTCAACACGCAGCTGATGAGCTTGAAAAAATTGAAATGGTTTCGACTTGCTTTGACCAAATCTAATGTATTTAGATATGAAAATCTGTATTACGTCTCAAAATGGATTATTTTGACGGAAGATTACTTCGAATTTCAAGTCTTAATATTGTGCTGCTTGGATTAAGCTTAAGCTTAGCAAATGAAGCATCAATATTTTATCAAGTGAATCATAATACCAGCAATATCACTCTGATTCCATTTGATGTTGAATGTCCAATCGAGGAATTTACGTACTTGATTGTCTCCAATGCAACAAAAGATCAGCAAAGAAGCATTGATCAACTTTCAACTCAGATTTCAAATGGAAAAGACGTGGAAAAGCTCTTGGATCATGTCAAATGGAGAATGTTCATCTACTCATGTGTAGAAACCAGTGGAGGTTTCTCATTTTCAGAGTACGATTTTCAAGATGGTTGCATAAACTCATCCTGCTCATTTACTGATACAATGATTATCTTTTCTATTTTCCTTTGCATTGTGGTGATGGCATTAACTGTTCAACTTTTTTAAACTCATCTTTAGTTACACAATGGTATATTTTTTTAGTATTGGGGTTACTTTCCCTTGTTGGGAATATTGTTGTGATATACGACAAAATCGTTAGCTTGCGAAAGTTTCAAAACAAAAACAAGGAAATTCAAATCTACCACACGCTGGTACTAAACTTGTCGTTGGCTGATTTGTTAATGGGATTATATCTGACCGCAATTTCGTTTGAAATAAGGCACAAGGTTAATCTTGGCGTTTTTTTCAGTGAATATGGTTTTTGCAATGCCCTTGCCATTATAAATGTTGTATCAAGTCAAGTATCTATAACGACTCTTTTCATAATAAGTTTTTATCGCTTAGTTCGTATTACGAGGCCTTTTAAAAGACCACATTTAAAGTCAGTTATTACGTTCATAGCTTTGACCTGGATTGTATGGCTAGTTGTAGCTATCTTGCCTATCATACCATTGGAACCTTTCAAAACTTCATTTACAGTCGGGTTGTCTAAAGATTACAAATACGTAAAGAATTCTTTTATAGAATATCCGTATTTTGTCGATGTTTTGCAACACTATACAATTCCAAGTTTCACTATAAACGCGACCGAAGCAAGATCAGTGTTGCAGGCTGTAGCACAATATCCAACTCAAGAGGTTATGGAAAAGTTTTCCTCCGCTTTGGGTTGGGCGGATTTCGAAACGGAAAGTTGGAGTACAGTTGGCATTTACGATTTTCAATATACTTGCTCTCTCGATTTATTTCTTTTTAGTGGGGATTATTATCGTGATGCTAATAATTTCACATTAACCTTTCTACTTTATAACCTTATTGTGAGTGTTTTGATTTTGATTTTGTACAGTGTGATTACTTTCAAAGTTTTTGAGATTGATAAATTCTGTGTAAATTCTTGTAATTGCTGGAAACTCTGTCAGGAGAAATGTGGAAACGCTAAGTTTTTCCATAAAAGAAGCGCTTTCCGGTCCGCTAAGAATCGGAGAATGCTGAAACGTATTTCATTAATTATATTGACTGATATAATGTGTTGGATACCGTTGTGTATTGCTTCGTTAGTTCTTTGGAATGTTCCACTCAATTCCGAAACAGTTCAAAACTTGGGAGACTATTTGAGCTATATAACTCCCTTCCAAATTGTTTTGCTAACTGTGGTTCCCTTGAACAGTGTTTTGAATCCGTATGTTTATTCTTCTCATGTGTGGAGGCGCATGTTCAAAAAAATTAGGAAACTATTATATGGCAAAGAAACTAATCGCAAGACTTCAAACGGTGGCCTTGCGACTAGTAGAATCCAAGGTAAACTATCAGATGGAGGCATTTCCATTTCTAAAAGCATACGAGTTACTTCTGTTTAAATTAGTTATTATTTAGTTACATTATTCATTGTTTATGAACTCTATTTGAATAGATTTACTCTCACTGCTCCGCCTCCCTGAAGAGCCTAACGACGAAACAGCATGTTTTGGGTATCATTTTATAAGTGTTTTACTGGTTTTGAATTTTGATACATGTACATTATTTAGAGTAGCTACATAATTCATCAAATGCAATAAAATCGTAAGCTAAATCTTAACTTCAACTTTTACCTCAATCCTAACCCTACGATTTTACTTTTATGACAGTTTCAACTTTATATTACAGCTGCTCAAAATCGATGCTAACAGCGGATACTGGGTTGTTTTGACACAGCCAAATTCAAAAGCTTATAACTTTTAAAACAAAGGAGGTATTTGTATAGTACTTTGGCTATTTCGGTGAAAAAATTATTTATAAATGTACAAAAGAAAACTGTATCTTGTTATAAATTGAATTAGATTTGCAATTTGATTTTAAATAAAAGTGTTTAAAAACTTTTGTTTGTTGCTTGTTTTCTGTTTTGCAATCATAAATCACAAACTTAGCAGGAAACTGACGACTCGAGCAGTTTCTATAACGCTGATGACATCTTATTGCGTAATTCCTACACGCAAGAATATTTGCTGAACACAATAGCATTAATTACAAGTTTACGAATCACTGAATTTAAAGTGTCAAAATTCGACAGATAGTGTAAAGCATAGCTAAATTTCAATTTCTGTAATTGTTCAGCTATACTAAAACATTATATTGCATTTCATTTGCCTATTGTCTCGATTAATAATTAACGCAAGTAATCGAAAAAGTTAGAGGACCTTTTTTTCTAACATCTTTTTATGCTAATATACCACTTTTAAAGTATGGTGCACGATTTTACTGATACAAATAATACTGCATTTAACTTTTATTTTATTTCAAATATTGTAGTGACGTATGTTCACCCATGCGTATATACCACGAACTATGCTTTTGGGTTTGTCAGACCACACCACCGCAGGGTAGCGTTTACGGTTCTGTTGGAAATTCTTAGTCAGGCCAAGCCTTTAACTTAAGATTAGAGAGGGCGTCAAGTACAAGGTTATAAGGAAAAATAATTCAATAATTAGAGAATCAAACTGGTTTCAGTTGTTTAACCTTTTAATTACTGATAACTCGACTCTTTACCAATTAACTTACCTTTGCCGCTTCTGCATAGTTTGTGAAGAAATGACAAATGTGCAAAAGTACTCCTGTACTAAAATTGCAAAGCGATATCTGGAGACCGTGGGACAGCAAACTTTTTGCGTCAATCATCTTTCACTATATCATGCTTTTTGATTTTGTATGAAATAGATTTAAGTTTTACAGTTGACACAAAACTCAAGCTATGACATTCAAACTACCGACTAATATTGCTAATTGCTAAATGCTTATTGCTTTTATTGTTTTATTATGTGTATATAAATATTTTTGTTTTTCTCTTCTGACCTGAAAACTATAAAGTTCAGTTTTTTTTTCCAAAACAAAAAATAGAATTGCGCCAAACACAACAAGATTTTTTGCAATGTGGGGTCACATGTTATGCTATTCGTACGAACAAAAATCTTAGCAAAACTGACGTTGAAAAAAGTATGGGAAGATTTGGAATGCTATGCTTTCTTAGCACAAATAAATTAAGAAATATTTGCTCGAACATTTTTGTTTTGTGAAAATCTTGTCAATTTTGGCAAAATTTTCGTCATTTTCTGCGAGTTGTCCGAACCATTCGCAAAATTTGCGAAGATATTTTTAAGTTTATTGCAGTGAAAAATCGTGAAATTTGTAAAGATGTTTATTGCTGTGAAAAGCCTTTGTGTTTGTTAAGCAAAACAACACTGAAATCGCAGTAATCACTAATCATCAGACTATTGCAGACGAATTCAATAAATATTTTGTTAATGTCTGGAAATCAATGGCTGATTTAATAGCACCAGGTAGCTCGAATAAATCATATTTAAACAGCTGCGTCTGGTCATCAAACAAAGCGAGCAACTCGATATTTCTATTTCCATGTAGTCCGCAAGATGCGTACAATGAAATAGCAAAATTGAAAATAAAAAAAGCTACAAGGACATCCGACATCGAAACTAAATTTATCAAGTATGCAAATCCTATAATATCCAAATTTGTGAGTGATCTTTTCAACTTCTGCCTGAAAGAAGGTGTGAATCCTGATTCATTAAAAGTAGCAGAGGTGATTCCTATTTACAAAAAGTTGAGCAAGACAAAACCACAAATTGCCATTCAATATCACTTCTCTCCCAAATTAACAAAATCTTTGAAAAACTGTTGTATTCCCGAATTTATTCTTATTTAGTTAGAAACAATTTATTAAGTGATTGTCAATTTGGCTTCAGGAAAAATTTCTCCACAAACTTTGCAATCAATAAAATATATATTGAAATTCTTAGTAATATTGATCAAAGTTTATACACTTGCTGTGTCTTCCTAAATTTAAGCAGAGGTTTGCAGTAGCTAGTTACTATAATGACAAACTAGTTACGCTTTTAGTAAGTGTAACTGTAACTTAATTACTTTTTCAAAAAAGTAACGAAAGTGGGAACCAGTTACTATTTGGAGGTACTAAAAAGTTACTAGTTACAGTTACTTTTTGTTTTGGCCTGTTAAAAAAGATTCTTTAATCGTTAGACTTAGGTTGAATAAAACACTTCAATGTAATTCCTGTTAGTGCTACAGATTATGTATTTTTTATTGTGCAATAACGTGCTAACAGGAGCTATTGTGGGACGTGCTTACAGGTGATATTATGCACTAACGGGGCTAACAGGCTTAGTGGTGAAAGAGACAACGATGTTGATTCCGTTAAAAACAATGAATTTTTTGGTTGTTTGTTCAACCAATCTGAACAAAAAAAAGATGCTAGTGCAAAAACGGATAGAAGGGTTTCTATCAGCAGTACCAGCGAAAAAGATGGATGATAATTGCTTTGCTGAAGCAGCGCTAAAGAAACTGCAAGTTTGTGATGCGTTTGAGGTAATTTTTTGCACTTCCTCAATCGCAAATGACCTTTTACTTCCGCAAACTTGAACAGCAAACTTTACTGTTTTTTTCTTGGTTTGAAAAATAGAGGAGACCTATTGCAATATAACAGTGCTTGATATTTTCCACATCGGCTGTAGACCTGTAATAAATATGCGTAAGTTTTCTTTAGTTTATTTAATATTCTGTTTTTGTAAGTTATAACCCAGATAGCAAGCTAACGTTGATTTTACGTTTGGTTTTGGTTAGATTGGTAGATTTAACGTTGGGTTTTCGTACTAACGTGAATATAACGTTGTTTTTTGATATATTTTGAAGACTTAATTATTTTTTTAAAGATGTTTAAAAACCTTTTTAATCTCGTTTTAAAGTGACTATAAAATGTGTCCACATGAAAAATAACTGTTCGTTCCTAAACTTGCAAAAAATGATTTGTTTGCATATTAACGTAATAATAACGTTTATTTTGGGTTTGTTTCTGAATCTTATCTCAGCCAAATTATATGAAGAGTTAATTTTGGCAGGAATGTTTTAAAGCTCAAAATAAGGTTACAAATTTTTAGCAAAGTTTCTTTTAGAAATTAAGGTTCATTTTGTGTTTAATCTTCCGAAACCCAACCGATAGAATGATTTGATTTTTGACGTTTTGTTAACGTTTTATTTTGGTATAGAAGCAAACCATAATAATTTGCCAGCTACCGTTACTTTTTTGGTTTATATCTACTTTTTGCAGATAAATTATTATTATTTAATTATCATTATCATTCATTTAAGCATTATCATTTATTCTAAAAACCTGTACTTACATTCTTTTTTGAGAAAAAATTAAAAACATGCTTACTTGAAAACGTTGCTTCAACGTTGATAACTAATTTGTTTTTCGCTCAATCATCTGCGAATTTCGGAAAGAAAAATTTTTATTTCAGGAATTTAACATTCGCGCGATTTGGAGGAAGAAAGACTATAGACAGCGTTGCCGTAAGCTCAGTGGCGCAGCTGACAGGAGGAGGGCCTGGGCGATATAAACTGCCCCTTTTGGTTTACCCATATGCTACATCAAGTTTGCAATAGGGCATCAGTTTATTAAAAAATTTTCAAGAATTTAACGGATATAAACTGCCCCTTTTGGTTTACCCATATGCTACATCAAGTTTGCAATAGGGCATCAGTTTATTAAAAAATATGATATTGTATTTTGTAAACATTGCTGAGAACTCCCAAAAACGTATTCAGTTTGGTGTATTTTATTGCACATCGGTAAGGATTTTTGCTGGTTCGTAGTTTCCATACTCTCGTATACGCGCTATCAGTGCTCGTAAGCATTCAAATATCGAATTGCTCCCATGGCTAAATGATAGTTTGCCATCCTTAAAAGATTGTAAATATTTGTAATTTTATATTTTATTTCGGGCAACCCTCTTACTCCTGGATTGTGATTGGCTGTGGCTGATTGATTGTTTTTTACAGTTTTAAATTTTAAATTTGCATACCGTATGTCTTGGTCTTATGTAGTCACTGTTTGCAGGAAGTACGGTAAACCAAAAATGTTGTAGGATAGATTATTGGTTTATTATTCTGAAAAAAATGGCATTTAGGTTATAACAGGGTAAGCTGCTAAATTTTGGCTTGAAAAGGAAACTGAATGGATTAACAAAAATGATGAATCGGATGATAAACTGATAGCCTAAAAAAAAGGAGAGGAGCGAACAGGAAGATAATTAAGACTTATACTGTCATAGGCTGTCGCAGACCGCTACACTAAACCAAAATGATACCAGTGATAATAAATGTTTCAATAATTTAATAGTCCTAGAATGGAGCAAAAATCGGATTCTAATTTTTCCTCCATTTTGTGAAAGGATATCTGAGAAAATTTAGGTCTCCTAGTTGAATAATGACTACCGGTATACAGTATTGTGCTGAAAGCTAGGCTACTGCAGACCAAGTAGCCTGTTGCGCATAGGCTAGCTAAGCCTACCGTGCTCTTTGGAACAAACAAACACATTTGTGCAGATTAGAAATAGTTTGATAGACTAGGCCTACTCTGTCAGCTGATCAGTTTGTAGTTTCTACTACTCACCAGTGCATTTTATTTGCTGCTGTACAGTACGGTATTCATACAACTGATAGGCTTATTACTAGTACGGTAACTCTACAACTCTACATTCATTCTGCTTGTTGAAAAGCAATTGTAATCAGGGTGTCGAACCGTTTCAAATAACGGTTCGGGTTCAGGTTTAGCTCCTGCTCAAAAATTTTAGCGGTTCAGGTTTGATTCGGGTTCACTTGAGCACCATCTTCGAGGTTCAGGTTTGGTTCAGGTTCACTCAAGTAAAAATATTACCAGTTCAGGTTCGGTTCGGGTTGATTGACTTAAAATTTAGCTGTCGTTACTCGTTTCGTCCTGAAAAAATCAGTTCAGCAAGTTAACATGAATCCAGAAAAGAAAAGGAGAAATTGCTGATCCTGTTGATGATCACCACTGCTCGTATTGTGCGTGTACCAGCGCCAGCGGCATCCGGATATGGAAAAATACATTCTTACTTTGGTTGGGGTTCAGGTTCGGTTTGGGTTCACTTGAGCACAATTTTGAGGGTTCAGGTTTGGTTCAGGTTCACTGAAGTAAAATTTTGCTGGTTCAGGTTCGGTTCGACACCCTGATTGTAATAAGCTACCGGTAGCTTATTTTATACTGCAACAGGCAGTAGCCTAGCTCAGGCTATTCCATCAACAGGCTAGTTGTATAAACTTGCTGGTTGCTGCAGAATTTTATGTTTAGTTTGCTGTACTCTGGTAGGTTTGATGAGTTACCGGTAGTCTGTAGCAGGCCTAGTCAACAAAAGAAGTATGTAACTTGCGGTACTCTGGTAGTAGTAACCTAATCTGCGTAACAGCGCAGAGCAGTAGAAATGTAGCGAGATACCGGTTAGATGTAGTCTTTGCGAGAAGCGAAATGTGATATCATTTTGGTATAGGCTCAACAGCTAAAGGTCACTTGCTCAAAGTTTAGTTAGGTTACTGGCATTAATTATTGCTATAGGCCTAGTACAGGCTCATTAAAGTGGTGATAATTGGGGAGGAAAAACTGCTGATGTTTGGAGAGAACTTTCCACAACCACTGATCTGTGATAAAGATTGGTCTGACAAGTACTCAGTAGGCTCACAAGTTCAGAGTTATGAAGCTATTATGACAATTGGTAGGGTAGAGTTGGGTAATCTGTCAGGTGGGAAATTGCATCACTTGTAAAGAAATTACATATCGGCATAGGTGGGCACAAGTCCGTTAATCCGTTAATAACAAAGCTAACTTTTTCATTAACTCGTTAATCCGTTAAAATTTTTTTTCATGTTAACGGACTAAATTAACTTCCGTTAAGTTCTGTTAATGGACTAAAGTAACTTCATTAAGTTCTGCTCACTTCCGTTGAGGTCTTTATCGTTATATAATATATTGCACCATTTATTCATCATACCGGTACAAATCAGTTTACACTGGTAACACTTGTTGCGTATTAGCACGAGTTTTTGTAGAAGAAACCGAAGAAAGGAGCTCTATTTTGTGGCAAATAATAAGCTGCAGCCTCATTATAGGTCTATTAATTATCGCTGTTCACAGTTTCCAAAGATTTTCCGATCGCAACTTCATTAATGCATTTGAACTTATTTTTTTCTTGAAATTAGATTAGACTGTATAATGTAACTTTCAAAACACAAAAAGACCACCATAGTGATAAATATTTCCTTACAATCAGCTCAACAGCGTCAATACGTGTTCTAGAAGCAAGTGAATAAAAAAAATGTAAATTACACGCAAAATGTTAAAAATTAACGAACTTTATTAACTTCCATTAATTAAAGCTGAAAATAACGGATTAACGTTAACGGAGGTGTGAAGTTTGTTAAAGGACTAGTGGTTAACGAAGCTAATGTTTTGTATTAACTTGCCCACCTATGCCGATCGATAACCAGAGGTGGAGTCCTTGAGGACGTCCTTGGCCTCGAGGACACATTTTGAAGTCCTTGGCCTCGAAGCCTCAATTCCTCAAAAGTTGTCCTGTCATCGGTCGAGGACAGCACTATTTTTTTGAAGCTTTGAAATTTTTGTTGGAAAACGCCTCCGGCAGCTGATGGCTCGGCCCCTAAGCCTTGTCTGTGACACGTTTGAGTTGGACTAATTTGCTCACCACGTCTCCCAATTTTGTTATGTTAGTAAAACTTTTTAATAGACTTAGTTTTTTAGTCTTTTCCCTTTAGCAAATCCTGGTTAAGTGCTAACGCAGACCCCCAGCTTTTGATCTTTCATTCTTTGTCCCTTAAAAAGTCTCTCTTTTCGAAAATTTCTGATGATGTCATAGCATGTGATTTACGGTTTAGCCCTCGCCCAATCCAAAATCTTGGCTAGGCCTATGCATTAAACCATGTGCGATATGCTTACCAGATACTGGTTGTTGCATCTTAGTATTGTTGATGCACCTTCACGAGCGGTTGCTTACAACATTGCAAAGCAGCAAAATATACGTTGCATTGCTTCCAGTCTAAAGTTTCTGTGGTGTGGTAGTATGGAATGGAATATGGAAGAAAATTTTTGTATGGAATGGAAGATTTTTAGTATGGAATGGAAATGGAATGGAAGAAAATTGCCAGCATGGAATATGGAAAAATCGTCTTCCATTCCATGCCATGCCCCGTCGACAGCACAAGTCAAATAAAATAGCTTACAAATAAAACGTAAACTTGGCTGCTTTTTTTTAAACTAAATACAATTAGCTGTTTCATACTGAGCAGGGATGTGGAAGCGGTTAAATTTTTGTTGAAGCGGAGGCAGTTTAATGAAAGAGACTGGAAGTGGAAGCAAACTCGGAAGCGACTATTTCTATCTGGAGCCGACAGTGGAAGCAAAAAATTCCAAAGGTGAGGAAGCGGAAGCGAACTTAGAAGCATAAAACTTCAAGAGGAGCTGGAAGCAGAAGCATTAAAAATTTGACTGCTTCCACATCCCTGCTGGTAATATTATTGGCACCACTGCTTCACCTTTGTTAAGTAAGATGCATGATTGCGGACCTCTGCCATCTGACATGATTCATTGCACTCAGTACAAAAAGATTGACTTAAAAAAGTTTGATGTAGGAATTAACTGTAAAGATCAGTGCATGTTTTTGGATGATAGTATAGTTGTGGTGCGCGATATACTGAAAACTACTTCGTCAGATATAGTATTTGTTTATCAAAATTTCAATCAGATGTCAAATTTTTTTCATCCAAATAAGTCTGAACTGTTTAATATCTATGAAGTAACAAATCTGGATCCTGGTTTTTATTGTGCACCACTAACACAAGTGCAAGGAAAAGCATTTTTGATGCCATACAAGAATAAGTTTGTTGTGTTACCTCTTGTTCATTGCCTTTAACAGAGAATTCAACCTTCACACTGCCCTGTCTATTTTTGTTCTTACAGCAAATGGTAATTTTAAAAAAATGTCAGCAAACTCACTCTTTTTAATCGTTTGCTGCAGCAGTTACAAATTTTTTTTTTATCTTTTCCTCCAACTTCCAGACGTCTGCGAAACGCGTGTGCAGCTGTAACTTGATATCTACACAATAATGCTGCAGTCTGTATTATCTGCACAAGAAGGTGGTTGCCTATTTCCATCTTTGCCGCCAGAAGCCTAGAAAACGTAAACGGCCGGCAGTAACAATGGTAACCCGCATATGCATTTCACATTGTTCAAATGTTGTGAAAAAGGTTGACGACATAATATCAAATTTTGAATGGCCATATCTCAAAAACAGTAGGGTGTAGAAATCTCAAATTTTTGAAATCAGTTTTCATATTTTTCTTGAGTTTTTAGTCACATGTCAAAAACCAGGGTTGACTGTTCTTTTAATATTTGTGTCAATGTGCTTTTCAATATCTGCTAACGTATTTTGATCAACCTAAAGTGTTTTGGATTCAATTCAGTTAATACCAATCTAAAATCTTTTAGGAAAACGTGATATGCAGGAGATTTATTTCATTTTCCTTCCCATCCATTTCCTGGGTTTATAAGCTACTAAATTTAACTTGCATCTTTTTGAAACGCATTGTATTCTAAATTAAACGGTTTATGGCATCGTTTTCAATCTGGGAGGCATGGACTAGTCTAAGGGTAGGTGCAAATGAGAGTCACAATCATTTAAAAATATAGGATTATAGCATAACCATACCCCGTTTAATTGCATAGAAATAAAAGCTATTTATTTGGTTAGCAAAGCTTTAAAAGTACTGCTGTTGTTCGCAACGTCATATTTATCCGAAACAGGATTTTCTGCATTACCTGCAATGAAATCGAAATATCGAGCTTGGTTAGTTGTAAAAAAAGAGCTACCAATAGCTATCTTGTCAATAACACAAACATTCAACAGACTTTGTGCTGATAGACAAGCACATCCATCCCATTGAAAGACAAAAATAAAATATATTTATTTTGTTTTGTTTCATTGTTTGTATAAAATTTTTTTTGTTTTATTATTTTGTAGAATGGGGGAAGGTGTTATATGATTGAATATTTGTAAAGGAGGTGTAGTAACACAAAGTTTGGAAACCACTGGTATGTAGTATTAATAAATTGCTGCTGGCATATTTGCTTAATAGCTTACAGCAGATGCAATAGTGCCACAAAATACTGGTCTTGTTACTGTATTATTTTGCAGACAATGTTTTTTTGCAGTGCTAGTACTAGGTAGTCATAGTTTTAGCACCATGTATTTTGTTGTTGCATTCCACGACAAAGATGATGACATGGCTATTGTGCCAGATTCTGGGTGCTATGGCACTGATGAAGATAACTTTGAGGTGTTTTGGCTACCATATCAAGATCCTGCCAAGTTAAATAATCTAGTTAAAAAAATGCTTCTATGGTAGGATGGAAGCGGTGTATTGCCTGGAAAATTGCATCATCTGGTATGTGAGACTGTGAGTCATTATGTTGTAATTTTGAAACTCTTGCATAAAATATTACCAGCTAGAATCGCATATTTTCTGTGAATGAACATATGGCGTTGAGTTCCTGGTTTGTTCATGTGACACTGAGTTGCCAGTGTTGCAACTTTGCAAGCAGCTGTGTTGGCCGGGCTCATTGAGATGGAGGCTTGTTCTGCAAACCCATGGCATGTTTCTGCGTGTATAATAATATAGAAAATTGAAAATTGTTGAAAATCAATCTTCTGAAACAGTGCTTGATGATATACAAAGTAAAATCAGAGCAAAATATAACTATAAAATCACAGTAAAAGGTTAAAAGCACAACAGTCTGTTTCGTCCTAAGGACTTGTCAGGTGCTATTGTAATCTTATTCAAATAGAATGTAATATTCAAAGTAAAATTTTATTTGAATAAGATTACAATAGCACCTGACAAGTCCTTAGGACGAAACAGACTGTTGTGCTTTTAACCTTTTACTGTGATTTTATAGTTGTATAATAATATATTTTGATTTAGAGATTGAAATAGCTTTAATAGACTAAACTGCATAACTGTTCACGATTCATATTTTATCATTTCCTTTTTTCTTCACTTGCTTTTCTGTGAAGGTTGCAGGCGCAGCAGCTCAATATAGAGCTGCCATACCGTACCTTACAGTTTTCCACCACCTTTTTTCCTTTGATAGAACTCAGTTCTAAGTGATTCCATATTCGGTTCTCAATGTACTTTTGCCATCGCAAGGGTAGTTTGGGAATTCTTTTCGTTGGTCTTGTGCTTAATGGCTGAACCATCTACAATGTGATCTTTTATTGTAGAAAAGCAATTCTTCAATATCTAGAGATTTTCAGATCCTGTACGAAGATGGGTCCAGGCCATCTTAGATTCATATTTTATTGTGGCACCCCAATTTTTTATTAATCTGCATCTTCAAATGCTTCTCTCACGCAGTATTCTATTTTATTTCATATCGCTTTTCAAGTCTTATATTCTGCAGTCAATAAAGCAATTTTTGAAATGCTTTTCAGTATCATGTTTTTTAAGAACACCCTCATTTAAACTTTAGATGTCGAAAGATATTTCAGCACTCATTTTCTACGCTTAATAGTGAAAAAGCAAACTTAGCTTTGAGTGTGTTTTATATTACTGATATTTTGCATTAATATACATTTTGTTGTTAAGCCGCTTTAAATTTTTGGTTTCGTGTACCGGTATTCAAAAACTACATCTGGAGCAGATTTTGGAGAACTTTACTTCTGAAACATGAAAAATTTTAGGCACCAAGTTACGGTATTTTAAGTTTTCTAAAATTTACGTTCAATATCCTACATTTTTCAAATGACATCAACTTGTTAGAATATTAAATCATTCAGATTAACATTATATCTCAAACACTTTACTTGGTTAGGTTAAAGTAAGTTTAACATGCTCTTGATTGAATAATTGTAAAAATGTTTTACTATGTTACAGATAATTTTTTGAGAGCCCGAGAAAAACTCTACAAGGCTCAATACACATCAAATGTGGATACTCATGACAGTGCTAACGAAGACGAGAATGATGTTGGTACAAAAGCAGCACCCAGCATTAGTGCCACAAGTGAAGTTAGTAAAAAAAAGACCAGTTGGTGGAAAAAAGAAGCAAAAAAATAAGAAAAAGCGGTGAGCGTGTAACTGGATTATTCAACACTGATATACCTACCTACTTGATTAAGTACACTAAAATATTTTTTGGTGTAATGCTGATGAGTTATTTGATTCTTAGCCTTGCATAAAAGCAATTTGGAGGGCATTCACCTTGTTCGTGCCATGTTACTTTTCATATCTTTAAACAATTCTAAAGGTTAGTTGTAAAAGATTTTTAGTTAATTTTTGTCATCTTTGTAAAGGCTAATTTACCGTTTTGTAAAATGTAAAATTTCGCACGTTACAACGTAACTATCTTGCTAACTAATGTCCAGTTATGGACCTTTGTGTTAGTGATGGAATGATGCCCATATTTCACCCGATTTCGATTAATTGGGCCGACACCACTTTGCTTTACAATATATAACAAGCTTCTAGTCCGTTTGGTGAAGTCTATAGTCGAACTTTGATTCATGTGCATTGTGCAATAACCTATGATATTCTGCTTATTTTAGACAGGCAACATTTCCCAGCTCTAGCTCGAATAGCGAAGATCAATCTTCGGCATCGAGCGATTTTGCCGCTGCTCCAGAAATCGGGCCTCATAGGCGTGCATCTGCAAGCAATAGCAGTCTTGATCAAAATCGCTCCAGCTTGGTTACCTGTGAGTATGATTTTATCGTACAGTTCGTGATTACTTTTAGCAAACATTAATGTCTAGTTCTTCAAATCAGTATAATAATTTTGAAAAAGTAGTTTAATATATATGATGAATTTTGTCAAGTCGTATTTCAGGCTTTAATTAAAAAATATATACATGTTCATTGAAACAGACTTCAGAGTTAAGCCTTTATTAAAATTGCATCAAAATTTTTGCATATGTAAAATTGCCCCCTAATCGTTAGATCGATAAGTGCGTGGTCCAAATTTTTGGAGTGATGTCTGCAATGCTTGCAAAGAAAGAAATATTATTGCGGCTGAAGGAAAAAGTATACACAATTAAGTTGTTTGCAAGGTGCAATGTTGTATGGCAGCCGCTTATGCATTTTGCTTCAATATGTATTTTGTTTGTGAAGTGCAATGTTGTATGGTAGACCGCGTAGCGCGAATGGAACTGAAATGAAAATGGTGTGTTGAATGAGTGGTGTGAGTGTTTGGCAGCGATACTCTAATTCACAACAACGTGAGAAGATGGGGACTGAGCCACTAGGTGTTTTGCGCCGACAAAGAATATGATGGTTTGGAAATGTTTAGGGAAAAGATAATGGAGATTAGGTGTATAGTGTTTTGGTTGAAAAGTCGGTGGTGAAAGAAAAATTAAGGCCAAAAAAAATTGATATAAACTTTGTTGAAGGATATGAGAGGTGTGGTTTGGTAGGAGAGGATGCTCTAGATTGTAAAAAATGGAAACTGCAGTCATGGAGAAAAGCCGGCTAACCTCTGCTTGAGCAGGAATACTGGGGAGGAGGATCGACATGCACTATGTAATTACTAATGTTGTACAGGTTTGTTGAATACTACTACGAGTTTTGCTCATGCTGCATCTTCTGCGCTGCTTTGTGATTCAAGATACTGCTCACAAATTATGTTCCATTGTTTTGATGTATGGAAAATTGGTTTTGTTTTTATGTGGCTTTTCATTGCACCACATTGTGATTGTTAATATTGTACAGATCAGTTGAACACTACAACCAGTTTTGCTCCTGATGCATCTTCTACGCCACTTTATAATTCAAGATACAGTTCACGAGGTATGTTCTATTGTTTTGTGTCTGAAAAATTGGTTTTGTTTTTATGTGGCTTTTTATGGCACCACATTGTAATTGTTCCTGCGAGTGTTAGTAACCAGGGATGGAACAAGACCCGAAAACCTGGTTTTAAAAGGATTTTTTTAAACCAAACTTGACACTGAAACTAATTCAGTCATATTTTTGAAAACCTAAAACTGAAAAAAAACAACACTTTTTCAAAAGTCAAAACTAAAACTGTAACCTCTTCGTAATTTCGTAAGGTTTTAGGATTCAAGCTGTCAACATAATTATAAAAACATGCCCACATTTGGTAAAAATTCTTTACTTTTTTGATTACTGAAAGCCTTTCAGCATTCAGTATTGCTTATCACAGACTTCAGTTCTCCATCTGATAATAGGAATTGCGAAAGTGAAAATGGCAAACGCATTCTAATAAAAAAAAGGTTGACAAAAGCAAAGAATTTCAGTTATCAATAGTCATGCAAGGCTAATTTTGTGGCCGAAACCTAAACCAAAACTGAAACCCAATTATACAGTTGCGTTGTCTGAGAAAAGCTAAATTCAAACTGTGATCAATTTTGCAACAACGGTGTAACCAAACCAAAACTAAAACCCTGAATCAGCTCTCCATCACACCGAAACTGAAACTCAAGTTAAGGTAGTCAAGTTTCCACCCTTAATAGTATATAAGTGTAAAGCACAAATCCAATGTTGTTACAGGGTTTCAACGACACGTTATTCAGCAGTTTGCTGAGTTGAGAGCTGCCGTCGGGGAGCTCTCAAAACAGTTAGTTGGCGTAAACGCTACCTTGAACGCGATAGTTGAAAAAGATGATTCGACAAGCCGCCAAAAGTTTTGTTGGTTTTTAAATTCTGTTGTTGAAGTGGAGAAACTGGAAGAGCGTTTGGATGAAAAAACACAGTACGGCATGGTAAGGGTGTTTTTTATGTCGTTTAGTGTTCGTTTTTGTGATGGATTTTAGCTAACAAAATTAAGGTGCTAGAGGCCTTTTCAGATTGTTTGATTATCGTTAAAATAGAATTGAAACAAAATTAGCGTATGCTGATTTAGTCAGCTAATTGGTAACTCCATGACCATGCAATGTATCGTGTAGCGCTTTTGTGATACAGCATTATTCAACAACATTAATGTGTAGTTGATTTATTAGCTAAGAACTGGATCGAAAGAGCATTGGTCTGTCGGTATTTCACTAGCCTAGATTTTGTTGAAAAATAAGGACCGAAGAAATTTTGAACTAGGATTCTGAACGGAGTAAATTGGATTTTTCTTAACTTCGTTTTTCCCTACCCGATTATTTAAACGTGATTTCACTTTGAAAACCGTTTACAGTGGTTCCCAGTAGATTTCGATTGGTTATCTTTCGTCGATACACTTGATTGATTAATTACTTGGTTCCATGTTTATCCTCCTTTCACGAAAAGCAACAGTAGCGCTACATATCGGAAGAATTCGCAACCGCTTGGGAGTTTCCAGTGTTCCTGTTTTCCGCTGAAATTCTTGATGTTTTGTCAAGGATTTATTGCTACTCGCCAGATACCACCAAGCAGAGATTTTGCTCCGTTCTAATTAAGTTTGTGGAGATGGAAATACTCGGTTGATTTATTTATTATTTATTAAAGTCACTAATAATTTATTTGTTATTACCGAGCGTCTGAGTTTGAAAGCTGTTCTACTGCTGCAAAGCTCACATCGGACAGGCATGTTTTAAACAGCATTTTAACCAACAGGAGTTCAAGAATGTTGCAAACGCGAAATATTATTTGTGCCGGACTCTAACTACGACCCTTGGTTTGCGCGGCGAGCACCCTTGGGCCTATAAACCATTCCGCCATGGAGGCATTTAGTGCCGGATTCGCAGAAGATTATAGTGCTATGGTCGATGCGCAGTTGCGGGTGATAGATTTCGATTTGATAACTATAAGTAATTATTGTATTAATTTGCAGATTTTGCAACTGAGTGCAATTGGGGTTATCTCTGTGCGTGAGTGTACCAACCGTAGTTTGTGTTATGTGATGACAAATGCTACTGCTACTCATTTCAACTAGTTGGGCAAAGGTGAAAAGAGAGGGCATTCAGCTAATTAAAGCTGTTAGCAGTTATTGTTGGTAAGTTTCTTTGATTATTTTCATGTGTTCGTTGCAATTGCATTCTGCCTTATTTTTGACTTATGCTGTTTTTTCGGGAGTGCAATAATCGTCTTCATTAGCATATTTCATAAAAGTCACTATGATCACGTTGCTAAATATGCAAAATATTTTGTTTGTCCCTTCGGGATGTATTTTAGTCCTAAATCGTAGAGACTGTTTGAGACATCTAATTCTGCTTGCAACTGTAGGTTCAAAAAACTGCATGCATTTTATTTACTATTCCGCTAATCATAATGTGCTGGTGGCTATCCATAAAAGACATCGAAAATCGCCAAAACTGTATCTCCACTCTCCCCCTGTCCGCGCTAAGTCCACACTGCCTTAACGCCCCTGTCTGCAGACACAGTTTTGATAATTTACAAAAGGTAACATGGGCCACGGCAATCCCAGTGCAAGGTTTCCTGGTCACCAAACACACGTTGCAAATGTTGCATGCAAAATACAAGAGTTACTGGTGCGCATATCCTCTTTCTTTTTGACTCTCAATGTGTCATCTCGGCCCGATAAGACGGGGCGTTTGGAACGTAGAGATCTGCGTGAGAACAACTATTTCTTCCCACAAAACATGGCATACTTAATTACTTATCCCCTCTGGGTCGAAGTCTTAATTACGCCACTGCTTACTAGTGCCTGAATAAAACTGTTTTTTTAGGTGCTGTTCAATGAAATCGGTTGACTAAGTCCGCTTCCCAACTGGACGTCGAAAATTCGATCAAAAATTGGTTAAAATTTGCTCCAGAAAGAGCTGGGAGGCGGAAAAACAGAGAAGCAGCCAAACAATTTCAATGTTAAATTTATTGTGTTTAACGACTTTCATTGTGAGATTTTAATAAATCTGTGAAAGTGAAGATTGTGTGGTTTTTAAAGCTACGTCGAAACGACGTTGATAAAACGTAATTCGCTAACGTCAAGCAAACTTAAAATCAACGTTGAAACAATGTTTAGCATCAACCAAAAACAAACGTTAAATCAACGTTAAATCAATAAGCAAATCAACGTTGAAACAACATTAACTTGCTAACGTTAAAACAACGTAATTGGTGTACGTCTTTTCAACGTTAAATCAACGTCGGTTTGCTAGCTGGGAATATGCATGTCAGCAGCGGGGCCGAGTGGGAATGTACGCAGGTTTGTTGAAACAAAACTGCGAGCGGAGTTGAATTACGGCTGCGACTCTGGTGTAGACACTTGGAAGAGAGTAACCTCATTTGCCAATCACGTTCGTCGCTCGTTCTTAGTACAGTATGCTCGTTGAGTTGAAAATCCTTATTTGATTTACATACTTGTACAGTACATGTACATGTGATATAGGACAAAGAGAGATGCACAAATCTTTATTGAGTTGCGGAAAAGTAAAAACTCGAGACGCGTGAACTTGCGTTTTTGCGTTCTTGAAAATGATATTTTACAGGCATATAGGCTACTATTTATCGCTTGAGTGATGGAATGAGGGGAGGGGGGGTTGTTGCCGATGTCACTTCCTGCTCCCTTCATTACGCATGGCAATTTGCAGATCATGATTAAAATAACTTAGTTTCAAACGTGATAATTGCAGTTAGCATTTTTTTTTCGCTCCTGTACTGGTGCAAAAATTGTTTAAATTGTTTTGAAAGGTGTTTATATAAAAGCAAACTTTTGCCTAGATGAAAACGTGCTAGGTGTAAGAAGAACAAGCCAAAAGTTTGGTTCCTTTGTTTATTTTATTTCAATTGTAATGCAGTCCTGATTAATGGTTACATGAAATTCTAACGCTTGAACTTTTTTAGTCGAACTTTGAATTAGAGCAGTCTTTCAAAATCTTTCAAACTGCATACAATATAATGACGGTGCAGACACTAGCGTACCTAGGAGAAAGGCCATTGTGCCATGGCCTTTCCTCAAACCCGAAAAATGAAAGACGATAAAGCAAAACCAAGCAGTTCTAAGAGAATGAACGCTCTTACTGCGTAACTGCAAAAATAAATCGATCTTTATTTTGGTTTGCTTTCCTCCTTCACAAACGACCTTGCTTTTTAATTCCATAATGTTTTTGAAGCATTTTCATTTTACGATTTCATTCTTCTAGTAAGTCTCGTAAAAGCATTATACTAAAACTTGCTTTTAGGATGCACAAAAACGCGTATTTTCAGTGTAATTTTGCAAATTTTTTCCAGAGCATGCCCCCGGACCACGCTACAATGGTCTTGCCATCGGCACTCTCCATAATATTGATTTGTGGCGTCACAGTGCGACAAAACCTTAGGCCATCCTTGGAAACTTTTTGCGTATGCCACTGGGTGCAGATATTAATTTTGTTTGAAAACTCACTCTCATTTAAAATTTTATGTCTCCCTTTAGCGCTGAGCAGTCAGCACTCAGCACCTAAGGTAATTGCAAAAATAGAAAATTTGGGTCTTAAGTGTTGGTCATTGGTATGTAACGTAGGTTCAATTAATGGTCACTGTTAAATTAGAAATTTGTTTCTACAGTGGCCAGTTTGTTGGTGGTGCCAAAAATCTACGAGATCAATGTGCCGTAGCAATTTACCTGACAAAAAGTTTGTCAATATGATTAACTTTGCACGTGAATTTTGCAAAATTTTGGAGTAACTTCGCAAACTGCTCAGAAATTTATGCCATTTCTTAAATAAAAAATAGGCTAAGCATTTTGACGCATCATTTGCGCAATACACAAACTTTGGAAAATCAAAAAGGCAAAGTGTTGTATTATGTTACTGTATACATCACCAAATATCACAAAACTATTCAGAAGGCAGAATTTTTTTCCAGGATTCTAAAGCGGGCAGTAATATTAATTTCCAAAAATCTTTTGAAATTTCTTTAGCGGCAACGCATACAGCCTAAAGCATGACTTCCAAAAAGATGATCAACAAAACAAAAAGACTAAAAAGATAAAACCAAGATTGAAAATGTTGGTAGGCCTGGAGCCTATTTATTTACTAAACGTACTGGGCATGTCATCAAAGTCGTTTTGTGCAACCCTTCGTCACTTCAAAAAGTCTAAGTTTTTCTTCACAAAAACAAGCCGTTGGAAGTTTCTTGACCTTAAGCTAACTCATTTTGCTGTAAGAATAGCAGCGCCTCTGGGAAATAATCGTTCCACACCAGAGGAACTTGGTGAGAGGGTGTTGTACTTCAGAAATACATCAACTCAGATCTGTTGACACACTGAATCGTAAAACGTATTTCTTTGGAAATTGCAGAAACGATCGAAGTGATGTTGTTGATTTGCGGATTTGAAGTAGATTTCATTTCTTTTACCGCAAATCCGCAAATGTTTGCGGTAAAAAAACGGTTTGCAAATTCGCAAACCGAAAACTTGAGTCCGCAATTTGCAGATTTGCGGATTTGCGGACCGGTTTGCGGAAGTGTCCAGAACTGCTTTTCAGCATGGGCAAAGACATTTTGAAGCCTAGACGTTTTGGTCTCAGCGATGAATATTTTGAGATGTTTGCTTTCTCGAAAGGCAATTAAATAAAGTGCATCAATGTATTACGTTGTGTATTTTTGTTATAACAACAGCAACAGTAACCATAAGCAGCTCGTACAGAGGCACCACATGAAAATTAGAAAATGAATAGAGACAGAAATTAATTAATACCGGTACCAAAGTACAAAATCAACATGTTCGATACTTAATTCATACCGGTAATTAAGTTTATTAAAAGTAACTGTAAATGTAACTCTAACTAGTTACTTTTTCAAAATTGCAACTGTAACGGTAACTTAGTTACTTTTTTGCCATGTAACTGTAACTGAAACTCAGTTAATTTTACAAAGTAACTTGCCCACCACTGGATTTAAGCAAGGCTTTTGACACCGTAAATCATTCTATTTTATTGCAAAAACTTGAAAAAACGTTTGGATTTCGAGGAAGTGCATTTACTCTTTCGCGACGGCGCTTTCGCTTTAACTTATACCGTTCCATACGGCGGTTTGCAAGAAAAAATTCGAATTTTTGACATTATTTTATCGTTCACAGCTATGTTATTTCAAGAGGTATTAGCTTCAATGATACATCAAAAGAAAGCAAATTTATTGAAGAATTATTAACAATTTCATTTATCCGTTTATTTCAAATGATAAGTTTGGTGCGATAAAAAGTATTCACCCTACTTTTTCAATCAAAATGTATTTCTAAACAATGTTTTTCGGCATAATTTTTTCTACATATTTGATGTCTTCAAACTAAATCCATTTTGTATCAAATAAAAAGCATTAAAGATTTTTTGATTTATCAAGAGTAGCCGGTTTGGGCAATATGTGCATGTTTCAGCCAAAATCATGTCTTGAATTATCTGAAATTTCGCTCAACTTACCGTTTCAACATAGGTCGCTACTAGAGCATATTTTTACCGCCAAGCTATAGCTAAGAAAAATGAAAAACCTACAAAAATAAAGTCGGAGGAAAAAATTGCTACAAACTTTGTTCTAAATTATTATTTTTTGACCAAAAATTTCTAATGCTTCACTGAGAAAATTTCAGATCCATTTTTTTATATTTTCTTGTCCTTTGTCTTGATAATTTTGCTATGCGTATATAGTAGTCATAGGATTAGTGCAATCACAATGGCGAATTAGTGTACCGAAAATTTGGAAATTTTTCAAAAATTGCTGGCCGTTGTTTTTTGACAAACATTTTTCAATATTATGAACTGAATAAACAACTATATGTAAAATGCTTTCAAGAATAAAATGCTTACTTGTTAGCGAAGCAATGAACTATATTTGGTTGAAGCATTATAATTATGGATCCTTGTAATCGTTGTCAGTTTTGAACTGCTAAGCAAAAAAACGTGGTCGACATGTCACAAGATCTTTTTTATATAGCAACAAGCACTGTGGGTGTAATTTGAATGCCATCTGTTTCATGTTATTGTTATGCTTGATAGCATACCTATGAAAAAACACGCAAAGTATTTTAGTAGAATTAGCTTTACGTTGCGCGATTTCAACTTCCAACCTTGTAGCATCGAAGCGCAATTTTCGCTGGATATTTACAAAAAAATAATTGGGAAATTGTGTTATGCGTAGCTTGCGGTAAAAAAGGCATTATTTGTGAATTGCGGTGACGTAGTTATTACTAAGTGTAGAAAATTCTCCTAACATTCGCCACTTACGGCGCGCTACTTATTCTACACTTCAAATACAAATGTTATGTTTTCATCCATCACAATTATAAACTCCTACCTGTCACGTGTATGTTATCTTTTCTGCCGTGCGAACGTATCTCAACGAGCAGTCAAGTCCATCGATAAAACGTGATTTGGATCGCATAATGATAGAAAAAAGTTTTTGAAATTGACCATCCGTAGCCATTTTGACTCAGCAAAGTAATAGATAGATAAAGTATTACGCTGTTTTGAGCAAGGTTAATCGCATCGCATTACGTAATCCCGCTGCTTCGAGAAGAAAAAAGTATTTTTTGTCGTCTTTTTGACGATTTCTGCTTTTTGTGGCTTTATGATAACACTCGTGTTTTATTCAAAAGGGGGTCGACCACAGCACACTGTCTTGTTTCAAAAATTTGGTGGTTTGCATAAACGACCAAAATAAATGAGTTCTATTTTGAGCACCACAAAAATGCTTGAAGCAATAAAACTTGTCCCGAAATTTCTGAGAAAAAATATTGCTAAGTTATTACAACAATCTAGATATACTCAACTGCAAACTGCAGTCATAAGTCATAACGGTGTTAGGTAATGATTAATCTAAACAAAATAATAAAGGATTTTGAATTGTTGGTTGGATCAAGGTTGAAGATTATTCTGCATATAAATATATTACGCTCGTTGTGCCCTGTGCAGAGCTTTTCACAATCGCAGATCATGACGTTAGGCCAAAGTCCATAACTAGTATAGTAGTAGTAGTAGTATTCATTTATTTCTGGCGATTCCAAGAACACAAAAAAGTAACAGTTTCAAATAACAATTCACCAGAAAAAGGATACAGCAACAAAACGATGAACGTTATGCATGCAAGAAAACAAAACTACGTATACGCAGTAATAGTACGTAAAAGGCATGGCCGTTGCACCTTTAATAATAAAAATTTAGGGTCGCTTGGCTTCAAGATAATGAAAAAAATATCCAAGTTAATGCATAATTGCCACAATAAAAGATTTGGGAATGGACCTACGGCTTTAATTAGACATTACGAGTTTGCGTTCACGCTTCAAGATTCCTTATTTTTTCAACAAAATACTTTGTAGCACTCCACTGAAATGGCAGCAAGATTTCGACATGTCAAGTTTATTTCAAACATTAGTATGCATTATTATCGAAGCAAAGTGAATGCTAGCTAATCAAGAAAACTAGAAAAAAAAACGTACAAAGCAAATTGAATGCCAATCATTTTTGTTGGTTTTTGTGCCGAGTATTGCAATATTACTTTTGAGTTTTGACAGGTTTTTTATCATAAATTTATCCAACTTTACAGTAAGCTCATAGAAATCGAACCAAGTACAAACACATGTGCAAATAACAAAAAATCCGACCCTAATTTAAAAACTGATACTGCTCGAAAACGACAGTTCAGCATGACTTTTTTACAAAAGAGCCTAAGCAAAAAACAGACATGAATTAGAAAATTACAAAAATGAGTGCTATTTCAATTTTTTGAATATATTCTCAACTCTTGAAAGAAACCAAAGAACATCATGATCGGCATTTTTCAAAGAAAAAGGTTAGCAGAGGTGGAGTCGAGGACACAAGGCTCGAGGCCAAGGACACAAAAAAAAATCCGAGGCCAAGGCCAGGGACAGCCTTTCCGAGGACAGACCCTCTCGAGGCCAAGGCCAAGGATCAAGGACACAGCCGTAAGTGTTCTCCAAAAAAAAAACGTCTTCAAAAAAGTTTTTCAGGCAATCTCCAATTTGTAGGCGTAGCCAGAATTTTTGATTGGGGAGGCCTAAACCACAAATCACATGCAATGACGTCATCAAAAATTTGCCTGTTGGCACTTAACCAGGATTTTGCAAAAAAGAGGGCTTAAACTAATATAGTTGAAAAGTGACAATACGCAACTTTGGAGACGTTTTGAGAAAGCCAGAGTAACTCAAACGTATCACAAACGGGGGGTCTGGGGCGGGGCCCCAGCGGCCAGAGGCTTTGGGGGTCTGGGGGCAAAGTCCCCAGCTGTTGGGCGATTTTTGTAATTTTTTGGAAAAAAAGCTACTTTAATGCCATTAAATCACATTTCGCACATGCTTAGAGCCATTTGAAAGCACTAAATTTTTGAAATTTGAAAGCCAGTTGAAAAAATTAAATTGTTTAATCTTCTTTTTACTTGCAATTTAAGTCCAAAACACGTTTAACATCTTGCATTTTGGTGTTAAAGTTTAATTGTATGTGATTTGGTCCAGATAGGGGGAAATAAGGTGCATTGTCTCGTGCAACATTTTAGCAGTAAATGAAAACACGCTCGAAGATTTTCCTTAGAGATTTTTGTTTTGTCATAAAAATAACCAGTTATAGAAGTGCATGTTAGGCCAGGGGGCCCAGGCTACCTCCACTGAAGTTCAACGATTTGTTCAATCAGCAATTTCCATGGCTAATTTTTTTTTAAGTATTTTGTGCGTAAAAACTGGCGAGGTGGAGGTGAATTTATGAATTTTTATTGAAAAATAGTACAATAGATGGTTTCGCTTACTAACCATGTTATATGCCGGGCCGGATTTACATCGCGCTGGGCCCCTGGCACCTTGGAGATTTTCGCAACATCTTTCTGCCAAATATAGGTGAAGACCATAAAAAGTCTTAAGATTTGAGCGCAGGGCCCTTGGCTGGTACTGCACCATATTGTGGTAAATCCGGCCTTGGTTAATGCATTACGTTCATAAAAAGGCTAGATGTGATCCTGAGATAGCAACTTTTAGGACGAAAACTATCTATTTCTTCCAGATTTACGTTTAAATTGGCTGGCAAGAATTGATTTGAAGGGGTCCCTGGGCCCGTGGTCTTCAATATTGTTGTTCGCTACTGGTGTGAGCGAAAAATGCTAAAAAGAAACTGAAACTAAAGAAACAATAGGCTTTTTTGTCACATTTTTGTCATTGGTGAAATTTCAATTGGGAGGGAGGCCCGCTTGGCTAAGTCAATGCTCCAATTGCGGAAAACAAAAAAGGTATTTGCAAATTTCCCGCGAGGTTTCTGGCGTATTCCACAATTTTCAACGGTTCAAAAATAGTGCTGTCCTCGAGCCGAGGACAGGGCAATTTTCGAGGACCTAAGGCTTCGAGGCCAAGGCCAAGGCCTTGAGACTTCGAGGCCAAGGCCAAGGACTTGAAAATGTGTCCTCGAGGCCAAGGACGTCCTCGAGGACTCCACCTCTGGAGGTTAGCCGTATCAGTGATTACGACTACGAGCCTAATGCTATATAATGGCGGAATGCGGCAATGCGAACAAAGTATGGTTTTACAAAGTTACAAACAGTATTTAGAAATTTTGAATTGAAAGCCATGCAATAAAAACGCACAAAAACCAGCTGATGTGTTGCTTGCAATGGGGATATTCAAGGTATAATGTTGTTAGAAAATTATTGTAAGTAAATTTTGGTGCTGAAACTTGATTCACAAGTAATAAATCTCTAGATTATCAAAAGTGTCTTAGTTACTCCCAATAATCTATCACGGTATGATAAATTCTGAGACAAAGGTTAACACATAAGGAGACTTTGCATACACAGCATTGGTACGAGGTCCGCTTTCGTCATTTAAAACTGCAGGTCCCGGCCGGGGTTTGGTGTCGCTTTTTCTTTAGGAAAACCCCGCAGGAGCGAGGTCCATGATTGTTGGCCACACGTTTCGAAAAGTGTCGCTGCGACGGCACGAGTATTCTCGAATACAAACGCCCGCGACTGTGTTTCGAAGCAGTAACTGGACAAATTAGATATTTTCCGACACATGCCATGAAGTCCGGCAAACATAGGTTTACTACGACCCTGCTGCTGCGTCACGACAAAGTGGTATAACTTTTGTTCATTGACTGTGGTCATTATTACCAGGTGAAAGAAGACCTTTCTCTACCAGTTAGTGGTTTTGCAGTTGAAGGAATAGTATTTAATCATCTGTCCCGATAAGTGAACCCCTTGCATGTGATCGTTTTAGGATAGCACTGCCATTGGTTTCTGTTTAGCAATCCGCTCCCTATGGTGCTCTCTGACCATTTTAGTCAGCATAGCAAGAGTGTGCTTCGTAGAAACCACCAGAGCGTTGCGATTGTCTCGTCATTTTAATGCCAGTAGCGTTCCTTGACGAAATGCAACCCCAAGTTTCGTTTTGTCTAAAGTTTTTGGAAGAGCGCCACAGATGTATACTGTAGTATCAATCTACATACAGTTCACCACTTTTGTCGAGGTAATCCTGCAGCTAATCCAACATTATTGTCTTCACGCCTGCCTCTGCCGCAGCTTTAAACTTGAAACTGTAGCCATTGTCGGAGTCACACACTTTATATATTATTATCCCCTATGTGGCTTGTTAGGATTATACGTATGAAAGCAACCTTTCTAAGCACTTGAATTTTGACAAAATTGTATCGATGAAAGGTCTCAGTTTCCGAAGGGAATCTAAAATCGTGTCCTGAGTGTTTTGAGTTCTGTTGTCAACGACATGCAGAAACTTCAAAATGCTCATAAAACGATCACGACATAGTTGCTCAAAAAATTGGACTATTACAAACCAAATCTCTTGACCAAAAACATGATAAGGAGCTTTGGGATAGATCCCCATTACAATCAACAAGCCAAAACACTTGTTTAACTCTTCGATTGTCACAGCCAGCCACGGAGCTGTACGAACTCTTTCTGCTGACTGTGGCCTTGGCATTCGATTTCTAAAAATAACGTCACATACAAACTGGTTTGCTGTGTCAGTTCGTTGTAAAAGGTGACGTCCAGAAATAAGAACAATGCCGTCGTTGGTTGTAGAAAGACCGCATCAGATCGTGAAACATTTTGCTTTCTCTGCGCAGTGAATGTTATCTGAGGCGGCCGATCTTCGACATCATCCTGCCAATCCGTTGCTTGTGATAGTTGGGTTGGCAATTGTTGTTGACAATACGGAAGATCTCTTTCTTTCTGGTAAGACGCTGGCGGCCAGGTGCTGCTGGCGTTCGCAAAGCACCTTAAAGCAAAATCGTATTTTTACTCTTACGAAAGACTCAGTGAATTAAATCAAACAAGTTGTGAATTGAATAAATTATTTTAGAATAAAATGCACTATTCTAAACAGAAAAGAAAATATTCACTTTTTCAAACCGCAGTATAACATTTACGTGTAAAGTTAATTTAGGTTACTTAATGGTTTGGAAATTTAATCGTTAATTTGATACACAGCGCAAACTAAATAGCTTACTTATCGGCTTGACATCACTGCTGCTACTGGGCAAAATGATGCAACAGCAACTTGGGCAGAATTTTGGCTTTGACGCCTATGAGATGTTTCGGGCTGAGCATCTATAAAAAGCACTGACATTAGCAAATTAAAATTTTTGTGCATTAAGAAAATAAAGTTCTTAGATTATTCTAAAAGCAACTAATCATGTTGCATGGTAAATCACTGAGGTGGCGTGCAATGCATTAGCAGAGGGGCCAGGTGAGATTCAGCCTGGTTTAAAAAGGCTTGAGCCCTGCCTAGAAAATTTTTGTTCGGTATTACTATAGTTGTAAATGACAATTTGGGGTTTTTGGAACTTTTTGAAAGGAAAGAGTATGGTCATTATTGCTACAGTATCATAGGCGTTGAAACCGATATACGTCGTAAAATATTTATAGTTAAAAGTATAGTTTAGAATTTGCAGTAGATGTGTTATGTTTTCAATGAATATTAGCTAGTAGTTTGTCTTTAACAGTAGCGACAAAAAATTTTATGCGAGTTTGCGCTGATTTTCCTGAAGGTGGATTTACATGGTAACCGTGTTTCTTCCATTTTTGTTCGTTTTTTCTCCCTAATAAAAAGGTATGTTCTCTTTCGTCAGCATTTTATATGTCCATATCCGCACTAAGCAAACTATTACTGGACAAAAGTTTTCCTTAGTTGTGCTCAATATTTTTGTAATACTAAAGGTTGACCTATACAATGCTAAAAGGTTGTGCTCACTATTTTTATATCTACCACAGTAAGTTGACATTAACAAATTTAACAGCATCATGCTAGGGTGTTTAAAGAAGTTTGTGCGCACGCGCCCCTTAATGTCTTCTTTAATACGGACCTACTGTTTTAAATAAAACACGCCTGTATTGAATAAAACTGCTGTGTGAAAATATTTTAAGTGTTGTATAGCTGCAAAAACAAAAAAGGCACATTCATTTTTAAGAAATTTTATGACTTTTTACACCAAATTAAATTTCAAAATATCTTGCAAATTTCTTGAATGGTCTAGCCCAAACTCTCAAAATATCACAAAAATTTTGCCAAAATTGACAAGATTTTCACAAAACAAAAATATTTCTTGCAAATGTCTTTGAATTTATTCATACAAAGAAAACATAGCATACCAAATGTTTCCAGATATTTTTCTACGTCAGTTTTGCAAAGATTTTTGTTCGTACGAATAGCATAACAATATGACCCCAAATTGCAAAAATCATTTTTTTTTGGTGGAAGTTTATCTTTTTGTTCTGGAACAAAAAGGACTTTTGTAGTTTTGAAGGCAGAAGAGAAAAACAAAAATAATTATCCACTGTAAAACAATAAAAGCAATAATTAAGCATTTAGCACTTGACAACATTAGTTAGTTGTTTGGGTGTCGTTGTTTGAATTTTGTGTCAAATGTAGAACTTAAATTTATTTCATTCAAAATCAAGATGCATGATTTAGTGAAAGATAATTGACGCAAAAAGCATGCTATCCCGCGGTCCCAAAATATCGCTTTGCAATTCTAGTACAGCAGTACTTTTGCAAATTTGTCATTTCTTCGCAAACTATGCAGGATTGGCAAAAGTCAGTTAATTGATAAAGGTTTAATTAGTGATTAAAACGTTAGCCTGTAGACCAAGTTTGATTCTCCAACTGGTGAATTATTTTTCCTTATAACCTTGTACTTGACGCACTCTCTAACCCTAAGTTAAAGGCTCGCCTTGACGACAAATTTCCAACAGAACCGTAAACCCTACCTGTCCTGCATTGGTGTGGTCAGACAAAACTAAAAGCATACCCAAAGAGCAATAAACATTAATCATTGCAATATTTGAATTAAAAAAGTTAGAGGCAATAATATTTATATCAATAAAATTGTGCGCTATACTGTGTAATTGCAGTACACCAGCGGATAATGATGTTAGAAAAAACATCCTGTAGCTTTTTCGATTAATTGTGTTAATTTTTAATTGAGACAGTTAGCAAATGAAATACAGTATGAAGTTTTAGTATAGCTGAACAATTGCAGAGATTAAAATTTAGCTATGCTATACACTATCTGTCGAATTTTGACGCTTCAAATTCACTGATTTGTTAAATTGTGCTAACTGCTTACAGTGGCGTACGCAGGATTTTTCAATGGGGGGAGGGGGGTTCAAAAGTGACATCAAAAATTTGTTAGCGATCTACGCTTTGGCGAATAAATAACTTAGTGCAATGTAACAAGACGAAATCAAAGTCACACAGTGCGTAATGCCCATAAAACTTTTTAACCAAAAAACAATTAAGCTTACATCTATTATAGTTAATATCATAAGGTTTGCAACAAAAGCTATTGTTCAAAACAAAAGCTACGAAAACCCATATGATTATAAACAGTGCAAAGTGTGGTAGGCGCGTAGCCAGAAATTCGCAATTGAGGGGAGTGTTTTGGGGGTCTGGGGGCGAAGCCCCCAGGCGTCAGAGGCAATTGGGGGTTTGGGGGCAAAGCCCCCAGCCGCCGGAGGCACGGAGGTCTGGGGGCGGAGCCCCCAGCGCTTGAAAATTTTGCTTTTTTTTCAAAAATAACTTAGTTTTAGGGCTATATTGATAGAAAATATTGCTTTTAAAACATGGCATAGAAAATTAGAAATTGGTAGTGTAAACCTGATTAAACTGTTTGACTAAATGGGCTATGTGGAAGGTGGCTAATGATAAAATTTTAGCTTTCTTGTTTACATGCTGGTAAATCATAAAATCGTATAGTTCAAGAAAACTTGCACAATCTATTTTGTCGATATTTTATATAGAGAAAAATAATTGGGAGGGGGGCTAACGGAAAAAATTTGGAGACAAGAGATTGGTAATTAACTAATACTAAGAAGACCTCCTCCTATTCCTAAGTTTATAATATATTTGTAGATGAAACCTATGTTTAGCATTTTTACTCTAGCGATCAAATTTGATTGCTTGTTTTTGGCCATTTTTCAAAGTTTTCATTGATTTGTGAGTTTAATTTTTGACAAATTAGCCCCTCCCCCTCGAAATTTATGTTTCAAAAGATGTTTTAAATCACTTTTTTAGTCCATTCCAGTGCAAAAACCAGTCTCAGAAGTGCTAAAAACGTGGTATCTTCCTTATTTAGCATTTTGGTTGTCAGGCCAATGGGGGGGGGCTATAACCCCCCCCCCCCGCCTACGTTACTGAAAGTTACTCTGACTCGTGAAACGACATTCCAGAGTTTCAGTATTACATTTAGTCGCTTACAATGTTGCATTAAATAACAAAAAAATATTTACTATAATTAAATATTTCGTATTAATATGAGAGTAAAGAAGTAGCTTGTTTGTTTTGCGTAATAAGACGATATTTCGAATGATATACGTCGGATCAATAGGTAAGATGGTTTAGACCCCCACCCCCTGTGTACGCCTTTGCACATTTGCACAATAAAAAAGTACATGTGGGCGGTCTCTAATTGTAACATTTCAGTCCTCTAATTTACAAGCCGTTAAATCATAAATTCATGATTTGAAAAAAACTCACAAGCATTTATATTCTGTACTTAACAGAGTGAGACAGTTGGGGAAGGGGTGGGGGGGGGGGGGGGCGAATGGAACGAGATTTGAGTGGATTATTAATTAACCAATACTGAAACCATATCTCCATATGTTTGATGAAGCCAATGATAAGCATTTTTAGCGGTTAAATTTGCTATTTTTGGCAACTTTTTGAAGTTGCTATTTGTTTATAAGTATATCTTTGACAAATTAACCACCCTCGGAAACTCTAAGTGCTTCAAAAGTTGCTTTAAATCATGTTGGAGTCCGTGTCATTGCAAAAAACAGGCTCAGAAGTGCTAATAACGTGGTATGTTTATTATTGTACATTTTAGTCGACAGACCAATGGGGGGGGGTTTGAACCCCCAAAACCCACCCTTGCGTACGCCCTTGACTGCTTATATGTTCAGCAAATATTCTTGCGTATAGAGTTTACGTAAAACTGGTCATCAACAATACAGAAACTGCGCGAATCGTCGGTTTCCTACTAAGTGTGAGATTGATGATGGCAAAAATGGGCAACAACCAAAGGTTTTTAAACACTTTTATTTAAAATCAAATTCCAAATCTAAAGCAATTTATAACAAGATACAGTTTTCTTTTGTACATTTTTAAATAATTTTTTCACCGAAATAGCCAAAGAACCAGGCAAATACCCCCTTTCTTTTAAAAATTATAACCGCTTAAATGTGTCTGTGTCGAAACGACGCAGTATCCCGCTCTTAGCATCGATTTTGAGCAGCTGTAATATAAGGGTAAAAACTGTCAAAAAGTAATATTTTAGGGTTAGGATTGAGTTTTAAGGTTAGGCATAAGATTTGATAAATTATGTAGCTTAATAGTGCACAAGCAGAAATTGTATTAAAATAAGATTACAGCAGTAGCACCTGATGATTTCTTGTGCTTTTAACCTTTTACTGTGATTTTTATAGTTGCAATCCACAGGTATCAAAATTCAAAACTAGTAAAACACCGATAAATTAATGGCCCCAACATGTAGTTTTTGTCGTTAGGCTCTATAGAGGGGAGGAGTGACAGTAAATCTATTCAAATAGATTGAGGAATTATGAATTATAAATTTTATTCACAGTCAAATTTAGAAACCCTTAACAGTCTGTTTCACTACACGGGATCATCAGAAGAGAACTTCTAAACACCATATACAACTACAAATTGATTAGTTACAATTTATTGAAACATGCATTTGTAAGCGGTTATTAACAAAGTAATGCGTCTGCCTGGCCTTGGAACTTTCGTCAACTGGGCTACAGAACAGCTGTTTTTGGACTTTTAAGTTGAAAGTCGGACAACATTGTGATTACTAAATAATACGCATGCTGGGTTTGTCGTCGGTTACGTTTTAAGTTTGAGTAACTCATAATTGGGTAACTTTCATTAAATTAAATTTGAACGATAGGAGTTAAAAGCATTGAAACGACTAATACAAAAACTCGATATAGCACTGCCAGTAGGTTTATAATTTATCCGGATAAGGGTAGTTTTAATACGTGCATAGGCTTAATTCACATTTTTTAGGAAAAATTTGTTTTTGTGCCTGCATTTTGAAATTAACTCAGAGCGCTTGTTAAGCAGCCCTTCTGCTTTCGCTTTGATGGTTTGTAGCTTTCCTGCCAAACAAAGGCTTCAAAATATTTTACACCACAGCGATATGGAACAGCTTCTTTAATGACGTTCGATTGGTTTAGTAAATTAATCAGTTTTATTAACCCCGCGTAAACCAAGCTAATTAACCCCAGCAAAAAGCCAAATTTGAAAAATCAACTAACAATACTTGGACAAAATAAATTACTCCATCCGGCAAAAGAAAAACAATTGAACGAATGGACAAACACAGCTAGTGTCATCTCGTGGTTCAAAAAATCGACTTCGACCAAAAAGAACTGAAAATTCTTGAAATTTGACACTGAAAATTTTTATTCATCAATTTCTGAAAATCTGCTAGAAAATGCCCTTGGTTTCACCGCTCACCATACTAGTCCTTGTTACGCTGCGCAAAATTGTGTTGTTTCGTGGCTCCCACTACGGAACAATCTGAAATTTACACCAAATGTGCCGCTTGAAACGCTGAATCGAAATCCACGTTTCTTCAAACGCGCAAGTGGGCACCTCATGACGATCTGACGTCATATTTACGTCACTCTGTCAAAACTAAACCTGTTACTAGCAATACTTCATTTGCATCTCAATTCTTATCTCGTAAGTGCCCGAATTTCAAACTTTTTCCAAATTAGTTTGTTAACCAACCTACCTTAAACAATGAAACTTATGACGTCACAAACGACGGCGTCAGAGAATTAACTACTGCTTTATGTGAAAAAGCTAAAATTTTACGAATTTTGTTGGGTTACGTTTGTTCTGATTTTGAAACGTGACGGAGCAACACTACCAAAGTGATTTTAGGAGGAAACATAGGTTCTTGACTACAAACTTTGCGGGTTTTGTTGAATTTAGCTCTCATCTTCACTTGATATTCATCAATTATTTCAAGCCATCAAATTATCTCGTGACTTGTATTTTGCGAGATAAATTGCATATAAGTTCTAAAAATAATGGTGAAGCTTTCTTTTACGGGCTTAAGTCGACTGTTACAGTTTATGGCACATGCAGTTCGAAGTAGTCGTAACTCGTGATTGTATTATGACATCATGTTGAATGATTATATAGTTGAATATAGTTAAATATCAAAAACTGATATAAGTAACTTTTGGAATAACGAATTTAAGCAATGTGTTTACGTCATTATGACGTCATAGTACTCTCCTCCCTATTTCGAACCGATTTAGCACCTTAAGTTTTGTTACTTAATTTTTTCAATTCAAGTATTAAAATGCTGTTCAACAGCAAGCATTAATATCAATCTTGGAAAAATGCTAATTCATTATGACATCATAACCAGAGGTTGAGTCCTCGAGGACGTTCTTGGCCTCGAGGACACATTTTGAAGTGCTTGGCTTTGGCCTCGAAGTCTCAAGTCCTTGAAAATTGGCCTGTCCTCAGCTCGAGAACAACACTGTTTTTTGAATTGTTAAAATTTTGTGGAGCACCTAAAAATTTTTTGGAAGACGTTTTTTTCTGGAGATCGCCTGAAAAATTTTTGTGAAGACCTTTTTTTTGAGATCACCTGAAAAAAATTTTTAAAGACCTTTTTTTTGGAAAGCACTTGCACTTGTGCCCTTGGCCTTGGCCTCGAGCATTCCTGTTCTTGGCCTCGAGATGGTCTGTCCTCGAAAGGGTTGTCCTTGGCCTTGGGCTTGGAGCTTTTTGTGTCCTTGGCCTTAGCCTCGAGCCTTGTGTCCTCGACTCCACCTCTGATCATACCAACATCCCGCCCACTTCGGTTGCTGGTGCAAAACTTTGAGACGCAACAATGGAATACCTAGGCATGGTTTATGATGAATAATTGTTCTAAAATCCCTTAAAACCACAAATTTGTTAAACACCATTATGACGTCACAATAGAATCCCGATTTCTTTCAGTCAATTTTGGGCTAATAGTTTTGTTAATTAATTTCGTGAATGCCAGCACAATTAAATTATTCAACTGTGCATCAATACTTATAAATTTACTTAAACCGTAAATTCAGTGCGACGTCACAAAAACATCTTGGGAGAGGAGAAGCCACTTCGACTTGACACATGAAACTTTCAATAGTAACAAAGACATTGATGAAATTCATGATTGATAACTTTGTTAAGAGTCATTGAAATTTGCATTTTTGTCACTTCATTATGATGCCATAATACAGTCACGACTACTTCGAACCGATTTACCGTTTTCAAGTTTGTAGTTTTATTTTTTTAATACGAGCACTAAAACACTGTTTAGAGGCAAGCATTGATACAAAATGAAAAAAACTGTAAAGACATTGTGACGTCACAACAGCATCTTGATCACGTCGACTAAGTGAAATATTGTCAACTGCTTCAAAAAGATCTTGCATCGATTCACAATCAGTAATCGCGCTGAAATCTCTTGATATCAGCGTATTTTTCAGGTTATTATGATGTCGTAATGGCATCGCGACTACTTCGAGCGTGCCTTAATTTAATACACCAGTTTCAGGTTTGTAGTTTACTTTATTTCATATCGGCAAAGCGAAAACTAGCGATTAAGGTAACCCAGCGAAAAACAAAATATAAAATTAGAAAATAATTTAGCGCCTTTAGTGCTGAAAAGTTTGGATGATCCCTTTGCATTGGCAACCAGGAAGACAATGGAAAAATGGCCAGGAAAAAAAATAAAGGCACCTATCAATTAAAAGTCATGGACGCAAAATTGGCAGAGTGAAACTATTGTATCAGTAGACTATATGGTATTAGGTAGACAGTACTGGTAAGCATAAGCTGCCGATACTGGCCTATCATTTGCCAGCCCCAAAAAACTATGCCAGGATTGCCTACAATCGCGAAAACGATATTGTTTACACGTACTTGATCTGATAGTACTAGCCAGCAGTATGACCGATCGCGCAACCTGTTTTCTGCTTCTATGTGCGCTTTTTTCTGGACACTTTCTCGCTCTTTTGGCAAAACCCAGCCAAACTGAACACCCACCAAAAAAGTAGAGGCTCATTGTCGTCATAATCACCAAGACAATGGAACATTAAATTTGCAATTTTTTGAAAGCGAATAGGTTTTTAGAGTCATGCTTATGCTGCTGGGTTCAAAATAAATTAACTCTATTTTTGAAATATTTTCCAATTGCAATTACAGGTCTCCTTTAAAAATAAAAATCATTTGACAACTTTTAAATTAATGTTTCTGCAAAATCTTAGATTTTAGACACTTTACATTGTGTTATAGGGATAAATTCAACAAACTATCTTAAAACCTTAAAACTTCTTTGTATTAAGTGAAAAACGGAACGGAAAAACCAATTGCTTTGTTAAAATCTTAAAAATTTTAAGTTCTTTGTTAACATAGAAATAGTTTCATCAAAAACATTCAAAGTCCTATAATTTCTTTAACTTGAAAAATAATTTTATCATAACCCTATTCGGACCTTCATGGCCTCGCAAAATTTTTTGAATAATATCCCAGGGGAAGATCGATTCAACACAACAAATTCAAACGTTAATAACTCCCGAATTACAAAAGATTAAAAATCCGTTTTTGCTTCACGAAAAGCTCAATTTTCTGACAAAAAGTCCAAATTTTTTGTCATTGTATTTGCAACCTTCATCTTCAATTAATTTGAACATAAGTCAAGGACTATCAGAAGCGATCGGTTCGCTTTTCATCTGCATAATGTTAATAAGCGTTTGATTGCCATAACGCCGCATCGCAGCTGGAGTTTTATTCAGAAACTCAGAGATAATTACGGACTAAATTAAAAGATAATTTCTATTGTGCTAAAATATCTTAATTATTAGTTTATTGCTGGATTAATTGCAAGCTGAATATTTGTTATCCTTCTAGTTTCTTTTGCGAAACGCTACAAAATATGGTATTTTTTGTACATACATAAATAAAAGAACAAAAATAAACCACTATTTTTTCTTATTCACATTTTCCGTGTAACTGTTTATGATATAGCTGTAACAAACGCCAATAAAATTGGTTGAATTTTGATGTAACTTTTAGCATGCTAAAGATTCGCAGTCTATTATATTATAGTAAGAGTTTTTACCTCGAAAACTCGTACTTTAGGCAGGCCCGGCGCCAGAATAGCGTGACTGGGGGAGCAGAAATAATTTTTTGGGGGGCATGGGAAGTTTATTTATGTGAATTCGAGGGGAGCACGGGGGCACGAGAAGTTTACTCGAGTGTGGATCAAACGAAAAAAGTGAAGACCAAAACAAAAAAAAATAGGTCTTCAGTATAAATATTTCCACAAATTCTGGTGGTTTTCTCAAAATTCTTGCGATTTTCCACGAATTCTTAAGTGAAGACCAAAAAAAAAAAAGTTTTCGTCCCAAACGTTTTAAGAAATCCGGCATGAGTCTACAAAAATTACGAAAAAACATATCTTGCTCGCGAATTCTAGGGCGGTAATCACCAAATTGGGACTCTTAGGCCTCGATTTGCACTCCAGAAGCCCCGAGCCTGTTAATTTCTTCAAAGCACAGTCCTCGCTTGGGGGTGCACAATTTTTGTTTGGGGGTTCTATAATTGGGGGGCACGGCCCCGGAACAGTCATTGGGGGGCACGGCCCCGGAATGCCTTCCTGTAGCGCCAGGCCTGACTATGGGTTTAATTCTCAATATGTTAGATTTGGCAGTGCTAAACCTAATCAAAAGTGCAGCATAGTATTCTGTATATAACAACACTATTATAAAGTTTTTATGTAACAACATTTTTGTCATTAGTCGAGTTGATAAAGTGTCTGCTGCTGATATAGTAGATTTGGGTTGGATTACCAGTCTGTTCAGACCAAAACTTGAAAAAACTTTATATGTACATTCAGCCTCCCGGCCTGATATCAGCAATAAAATGAGCAGTGTGAAGCTTTCACCGTGTATGGTAGACAGGTGGGTAAACGACAGCCTTTTCTCAAAAAATGAACAATTTTTTCGCTGTCTGTATACAACTTGTTAAATAAAAATGCAATTACTTCGAAATTACGAAAAAAGCTTTCAAAATGTGTCGGACGAAGTGTAGTAAATGTAAATTTTTTCAAATTATTTTTTGTACGATTTTTTACGGACTTTTGAATTATAAGAAAAAAAAATTGGTCAAACTTGATAGTTGGATTCTTGGTTGATTTTTAGGACAATAGTTTGGATAATTTGGAGTACTGTAATAGGTTTTGGCGTCCGAATAGTTTTTTTTGTTGTTGTTGCTTAAGTTGTGAAAGATTGCGTTGTCTGATATTGTAGAGTTTTCAAAAATTCTGTAGTTTTTATGAAGTTTATATAAGAAAGCCTCATTAATTTGATCATTGCTCGTCATAAGATTTTCCAAAATCTTGTATAGTTCCCAATGGGCTTATCTTTTAGTGTATTATCACAAATGATTTTAGAGCTAAAAAACAAAAATTGCAATATTGCTTCCAACATTGTAATTACAATTAATGGTTGTACTGATCGAAATACACATCTTTTTATCACTATTCCTATCATTCTACAAAGACTGTCTAATTCTCAAACGTAACGATTTTATCTTGGTAATCTTTCAGATTTTATTTCAGAGGTTGTTTTATAACAAATAGTTGCATTCTTTAGTTATTACTGGGATTAGTGCTGAATAAGTTTAGCAAAAACAGTAAAAAAAATAGTATAATCCCAAAGCTAGAAATTTTTCTGCCGGTTTTCATCCTTGATCAAAATCTTCAAAGCTATTCTACTCCTATTGTTCTCATATCCAGAGCCAGCAATGTTGTTTGTATGCGATAAGCAGCTAATTAGAAACATTAAAATTTTGCCAACAACATCAATCAATTTAGACATCTTGTTATTCATAATCACGAAAAAATCCAGTATAAATTCATCCACTAAATGGTCAGCTAATTATGTTCTTACTTGTAAAGTCTGTTTGTTAGAGAATTTGCTTTCCGTTTTTATGTTTTGCATCTACAAGCATGATTTTTGGTGGTTGAGAATGTACACACATAAAAGCGAAAATTGAAAAGTAATGAAACAACATAAAATTTTCAAATTAAGCATGCCACGGTTGCCATTTATCATTATAGACCACAAATGAAAAATGAATGTGAAAGTAATATTTGCAATAGTACGCCATGGTGTAGGCCTGTAGTAGCATCTAATACAAAATTAGTGAATACGGTAACAAGCATAATATACCACACAGCATCTTTTATAATGTACATACCCAATATTGTTTAGTTTGATGTGAATTTTATAAAAAAATTGATAACATTTTACGCTATAGCTATCGGGTATTGCTTCGAAAAGCATTTTTTACGTAAAGCTTTTAGTAATAATAACCTTGAACAACAAAAAAGGTAAAAATTGAAAATAATGATTCCAAAACAAGAATTATCAAAAACTCTCTACTTTTTGCAATGTTATTGCATATCTCAAAGGCATATGAAATTTTGCAATTTAGTGAAAACAAAACGTATGCTCACAATGAAGTTATTAGTGCGCTACTACGTCACGTGCAAAGACACGAGGGCAAATTTCTGTTTTGGATATTATCGTTTGAACTTCATGAAAAAACTTTAGGTAGTCAAAATTATGCATATGTGTTTGTGAAAAATGAAATAAAGATCTTTTCACTGATACTGCTACTTAGCAGAAACTAAAAATTTATTTAAAATTTGCGTTTTTTTTTCTTTTTTTTTGTCACCAGCAAAAACAAATTTCGAACGTAAAGAATACCGAAATTCATGCTGCATGCCGCGCGTTTGATTACTTATGGATATTTTTGACGACTGTATATCAGCAACGTGAAAAAAATTTTGGCAAAAAACAAAAGGGTTTGCGCTTATGTTGGCCTCTAATTCTTTTATCAACAAATATGTTTATTTTGCTAAATCGCAATTCTTATTTACCAGCAAAATGCTAAAAATGAAACTTAGTTTGAAATTTGGTAAAATTTTACGAAATTGTCTGAGAAATTTAGCTTTGAGCTTTTGAAATCATAATCAAAATTATAATGCCTCAGGCAAAATAGTAAATGAAAATCTATAGTCACGACTCTATTTGAACATCGATAGCAACAAAAGTCGTTCAAGCTGTTACTGGCTTTACGTTCGAAAAAACGTGAAATTATTAATTATAACAGAACAATTGGGACTAACTGAATTAAATTAATTTTTTTTAAATTTTGCCAGAAACGCAGGGTCGACCTTGAGAAACGTTTAATAACTCCGAGTGTAATTGTTATACGACATGGGTTTTACAAATGAAAGTTGAAGCAATAAATTTTAGGAAAAGTCAAGAAATTTGATTATTGTGGTTTGACTGCTTCATAACAAAATTTCGAAATAAATGAAGGGGGGGAGCTAATCGATCCCCCCCTGAGCCGAATAGGGTTAAACATCAACGATTTACGTAAAATTTTAACATTTTTTGGAGTATTTTTTGTTTACGTAAAGCTATTTTTATAAAAACGTTTACAATGTTACGTTTCTTTATCGTGAAGATTACTCTGACCTTAAAAAGTTGGTCAAAAGTATTACAAACCACACAATTTCTTTGCCTTGAATAAAAATTTCATCTAAAAACCGAAAACTTACTTAAAACCTTATAAGTTTTCAAATAATCTTGTTCATATAGAGAGAGGTTTGTGAAAAAATAGTTCAAGTTATACGATTTCCTGGTTTGAAACAATAATTTTACTTTAAAATGAATATCATTCGATAACTTTTAATTCAAATTTCTCTAAAATCTTGTTGTTGTTTTTTTATTACGTAATATTGTTTTCATAGGAATAAATAAGTTCACCAAAATCTCTTCAATCCTTGTAATTTCTTTGCTTTGAGTGAAAATTGTTACGTCAATTATCGAAACACTTGCCTGAAAGTTAATTAATTTTATTTTTCTTCTTTGCATCAGGCTAATTTGATAAGAATATTCAAAATTGTTGTGTTTTTATTAGAGGTAGAGTCCTCGAGGACGTCCTTGGCCTCGAGGACACATTTTTAAGTCCTTGGCCTTGGTTTCGAGGCCTCAAGTCCTCGAAAATTGGCCTGTCCTCGGAGGACAGCACTATTTTTTGAATTGTTAAAATTTTGTGAAGCGCTTGAAAAACTTTTTGGAAAACGTTTTTTTGTGGAGCTCGCTTGAAAAATTTTTGTGAAGACCTTTTTTTTTTTGGAAATCGTCTGAAAAATTTTTGGTGAAGAACTTTTTTTTTTTTTGAGAGCACTTGCGCTTGTGTCCTTGGTCCTTGGCCTTGGCCTCGAGCATTCATGTCTTTGGCCTCGAGAGTGTCTGTCCTCGGAAAGGCTGTCCTTGGCCTTGGCCTCGGATATTTTTGTGTCCTTGGCCTCGAGCCTTGTGTCCTCAACTCCACCTCTGGTTTTTATGTCTTGTATACTGTTTGTACTTTAAAAGCGCACCCTAACATTGTAAATTTTTAGTGATTTTCATGTATTCATAGAATAGTGTGATCAAAAACGATTCCAAGTCTTGCAATATTATTTTTTGACTTGAATAATAATTTTATTAAAAACATCAAACACTTTCTTAAACTGTAGTTTTTTTTAACAACTACCGTAAAACCACTATTTAAGTGCCACCTTCACTTGAACGCCGCTTCTCATAAAACACCGCTGCAGGGGCAGGTTTGAAAAAATAGAGCGCCACCTTTTAATTGAGCATCGTTTCTAATAGACCGCCACTTTGAAATTCTTTATGTTAATTAATAATCAAATGATTTTCTACATCACAAAATAATAATTGCCCAATAATAGTGTACCGCGGTATAGCAACCCCAGCACAAAAATGTCGAGGACGGCTACAACAGCAACGTATAACTTGATTTTCAACAAGAGAATTTTTGATTACTCATTAGTAAATGTATTACGTAGATGTTTTTTCTTCTTTCTTAGATGTTAGGTATTAACTGTGTTAGCCGTGTTTGTTTTCTTTTGTTTCAGCAATTAAAATTATCTTCCGAAATTCTGATCAGATAATCAAAAAATAGAGCGCTTTCTCTTATTCAACACCACCTCTAACAGAACGCCACTTTAGGAAAAGAGCTGAAAAATAGAGCGCCATGGTGCTCAAACAGAGGTTTTACAATATATTTCGTTTTTTTGGGATAAATTCAATAAAATATAACGAAACCTTACGATTTCTTTGTCTTGAGTGAAAATCACAACGAAAAATAATCCAAAAAACTTATCCGAAACTTGAACTTTTCATAAACTTCATCTACATGTCAGAGCGAGGACTAATTTTTGGAGTGGTATAAAGTCATTCGGTCAAATTTCTGTAAAAACAGCCTTAGGTGTTTTTTTTCTTCGGGAACAAAGGAGCTGTGAAGCACTCTTTGAAGGATCTTTGGGTCGAACAGCTCCACGAAATCGATAAAGATTTTAGATTTAATTGAGAAATTTTTAGATTTAATTGTGATACCTTTAATGACGTGAATTTCTAACCTCGGACAAATACTTTTGGTCTTTTAACGTAAAATCGAAGACGTCTGAGGCGCTTCAGGTATTTTGTTTACAAAGATTGTGGAAGAAACACGTTTAAAAGCGTTCCAGAGATGTCAGAAGCTAGCGTCCGAAAACCATTTACCGTAATTATGCAACGCTTAACGAACATACATATACGTCGCTAATTTGAGAATTCCCTTAAACTTCGTAAACAAGTTCGGGCGTGTCAAGGATTAAGAGTTTAAAGGGTGCTTTATTGATTAGAAAAGTTTTAAATAAAATGGACACAAATTAAAATAAACAAAACTAACAGCATCAAGAGATTCCTCTAAACTTCTACTTCGGATGTGCCAAAAATGATAAAAGGGTATTCAAGTCGAGTTTTTCTCTGCTAACCAAAGCGCTGGGATAAGTCTGAAGTGCATTTTCACCCAACTTGGACTTTCTACGTTTTGCCATTTTCAAGAAATTTGTCGTTCAAAGTTAACAATTTTTTTCTGACTTCAGTGTTGCCATCTTGCCAGTATCGTGACAGAAGATTGACTTTTGAACAGTTAGTTTGAATTTACTTGGAAAGCAGCTAATTTAAAATTCTAACCCTTTATTTCGTTTTGACAACAACAGTGCCGAAAACATAAAATAACAGTTCCAAACATGCTGTAACTTTATGAAGTTTTATTTGTAGCTGGCAACCCTGATAAAATTTCTGAGGAGAAAAGACCTTTCTAAGGGAAAATCTAAATTATCATACCTATGGAACGAAAGGTTGTACAAAGCTAAGATTTGGTGAAGTTATTCTCCAGATTTGTTAAATTTTTTTTTAGAGAAAACCGAGCAAAAACACTTTCGACCTGAATATCCTTTTAAGTAAAACAGAGATATGTCACAGCTTGCAATAAACTAATATAACGTTATATGTGGATTTCCCCTCAAGCATCTTGAAACAAGTACGGAAGTGTAGAAGATTAAAGGTACTGAGGTCGGTTTAATGAATGTACAAGTTTTGAAAACAGATGTCACACTACAATAAATCGTGTCTGTGGATTCACCAAAACAATATACCTAGTATTAATTTATTAAATTAGAACCTACGATAAGTCTTACTAATAAGCTATAAAATTTCAAAGGTTTCAGCTTGGTATACACCTTTCATACGTTTCCAAACTACTGCCTGGGAAAATATTTGGAATCGATGTTATTGGTATTGAAAAAGGTGTTCCATACTTTTAATCTTGGTCGGTTGAGGGTTTGAAGGCTGTTGTTCTGCTGGGGATTGAACCGCTTGCCCTGGGCATTGAACTGGTACTGCGTGTTCGTTTAAGTTTGTTATTCGCAATTTTTTGAGGGGTTTGCATAAATAATAATTTTTCTCCTGAGGAGAATGAAATAGAACATGATACCGGAGGTTCAGGGTCTAGTTTTCTTTTAAATATTCTGTTCCATTTTTTCGCACTCGAATATCAAAACCTATTCATGTACTTCTCTTTTGAGACGTTTATCCATTTCGCCTAAACGTTTTCTGACAATAGGTACATACGTTCATTTTAATAGTATAACTAGAACCTTAAAACTTTGCAGTATCAACAGCGGCTAACAAACTTGCTAGTTCTTGTAATACCGAGGTGATTCTAAACAAATTGAGCCATATTGCACCATTCAAATAAAACAATGTTAGCAAATTTTAATTGTTGAAACTAATTAAAAAGGTTTTTAAAAGCAAATATTTTTGACAGCTAGCCAGTGGCCACTGGTCCAAGGTTTGATGACGTAACATTTAATGCCGCAGCCTCGAGCTTGTCACTAATTTTTTCCCCAAACAAAGTCGCAACAGTTAGCAGAGTTGTAAATTGTAATATTTTACGGCAACAGATATCACCTTTCTATCGACTCACAAGTATTCCAGCAGTCGCTGTTGCTATATTTTAATGCAAAAGTTAAAGAATAATTTCGCCCTTATTTTGCTAAACCATAACTCCGCAGTTATTTGAACTCCAGAATTAATATGAACCCACATATTTTTACATTATCGACTAAATATCTTATATTTTACTTTGTTTTCATAAATTTTACTTTTTTTTTAGATTGGAAGGAGGTGATTTGATTCTCAAGCAAGCCTTACAAACTTTAAACTCACCTAATCACCTGCGGTGATTCAATTCTCAGGCTAGCCGTACAAACTACAAACTTTAACTAATCACCTACAGTGCTGAAACAAAGGACTGACCTTTTCATAACCCTTGTGCCATTGCGGCAGGGCCTACAAGAGGGGGGTTCAGGGGGTACATCGTACCCGGGCCCGGGCCTAGGGGGGCCCGGACTCAGGGGGCCTGGAAGAGTTTAGGTTCCCGGGTTAAGATTTTTTGGTTCGGTCTTCATTCTTCATGGGTAAAAAATCGAACTAAATTTCAGTGAAGACCTTTTTTTTTGTTTTTTTTTGGTCTTCACCTAATTTTGTGGAAAAAATCGGACTAAATTTCACAATATTTGGCAAAATATCAGAAAAAAATTTTGCGTAAATTTGGTGCCTGAAGAGATTTGGGAGCCCTGCATCAATCTTCGTACCCCCTGGAAAATTTTCTCTCTGAGGCCCCGCATTGCGGTGATCGAATATGAAGCAAAAGCATAATTACTAATTGTGCCATGTTAGCAAAAGTCACTGTCAAACATACGTGTATTTCCACGGTATTATTTTAATAAGTCCAGACGTGACAATGGTTATGCTATCATTAAAACTAACGTTTAAAGTAGTGACATCGCAAAGTACGCCAACTATCCGAAAATTCAGCCTTTATACAATTATTACAACTTACGTCTAAAATAGTGACGTCATAAAATTACGCCGTTTCTTGCCCATCAAGACAGAAAAACGGTGCGTTTATATTACCAGAGTGTACATATGTTCAAAGTTTTTCATAACTACAGTATTGCTAAGCATAAAAGCTTATGAATATTCCAAAACTTGGAAGATTAGTAAACTGGAAAGGTTTCAACTGCATTAGTTTGACTCTAAGACAAACCAAACTTACAAAAGTAAACAAAAAGTTTTTTTTGGTTTCTTTTTAACATGTCTGCATTCGACATTAAAACAATAACTTTATAATTACTTTTTGATTTTAGGTTTGGGTCATGAGCCACCGGGTGCAATTCACAGGTGAGTCTTTGACTAAATTCACATTTGAAAAACTACCTGCGGTGGTTTGGCACTCACAGAAATCGGACATGAAATAATTACCTTTTAATTTAAGAGTTCAAGTCGGGAGGTTACTAGTTCGGTTCCCAGGCGAGTCTTACGAACTTCAACAAAGTACCTACGTTTTTTTTTTTTCCTTGGGAAAATCTTACAAATTTCAAACGTTGAAACTGGAAAAGTCTTGTTGGTTCGGTCCTCAGGCCAGCCGCTCTTCTACTCTTGACCGAGTTCCGGGTTCGATTCTTAAGGCGAGACCTAGGGTTACAGTTAGGGTTAGAGACCTAGGGTTAGACTCTTTTAACCAAGTTCCGAGTTCGATTCTTAAGATTAGAGACCTAGGGTTGGAGTTAAGGTTTGAACTGCTAGTACAATCTTGCGAAAACCTGCAAAACTCGCAACCTCAAACCCGCAACCTCAAACCTGCAACCCCAATTTCTGCAACCCCAGCAACCCCAATTTTTGCAACCCTAATTTCGATGAAAGGGAGCCCGTATTACTCCTAAGAGGGTATAGAGATAATCCGTAAAAGCTACTTGGTTGTGAAAAACAATATTTAAATTACAAAATTTTGTTTGGTTAGTTTTAACTAAAAACCATTTTAAAATATATAACCCCCGAAAAACCTGATCTGGTGAGGCCTATTGTTTTGAACTGTGGTAACATTATTATGGTTTTACAATTGTCCTTATAAATTTGCAATCATTTCAATTTTTTTGGTAGTTGAAACAATATTTAAAAAAATAGAAAATACACCCCGACTCAGTCTCGATATTGCAGTTTGAAACTGATTAGATGTACTGTACAGTGTCCATATTAGATCTTTGTTGTGTTATCATTGTAGAGTTTTTTATTTTTATTGCTTTGTTGAATGATGGCACCTGCCTTTTTGCTTTTGTTGCTTTATTATACAGATGTCAACTGCAGTGTTGCTTTATTATGCTAGTATATGTGTTACACTGCTGTATTATTTTGGAATTGCTGCATTTTCATATGCAACTGTTCGTAAGAATAATTTTCGCAGCACAATTGCGACCTCTGGCGGCACACACTTTGAAAACCCCAGCGTAACACTGTAACACTGCATTGCTAAATTATTAAGCCGGTATCTATTGCATTGGTGGTTTGCAATCCCAGTATCTATTGCTACATTGACTTAGCACACAAGTATCTATTGCAAATATATGTATATATGCACCGGTATCTGCAATTCTATATCCTTCGTTAATTTTGCTGGCATCTTTTGCATTCGTTGCTTTGCAGTAGTTCCTCATTCCGATATCCATGAAATTGTTGATTTTTATGCTGGTACAGCATATATTGCATTATTGTTGTTTTTGCAGTTGCATAACTTCCTTTCCTGTAGTGTGTTAGGCGCGAACAACTGGATAATCCCTACACTGTTCATTGCGATAAGCACTAAGCACTTGTACGAATCCGAACCTATTAAGAGTTTTCAGCGGCCCAATTCATCTGTAAAATTCTTTTGGTTTTTGTGCTTGCTCAAAAATACCATGTAAAGATATTGTGATTATAGTAAAGCGTCTTAGCAAAGGATGCAATAACGTGATCATGTTGGGCTTTGTACCAGATTATGTGATCACGGTTGTTGGAAAAGAACGTCTTTGTTTTTGGCGCAAATCCGAACTTCTTGGTTGTCGGATTAGTTATACCGGTATCTGTTGCGCTAAAGCTGCACCAGTGTATAACTAATTGCATTGTTGAATCATTATATTAGATTCCATTAAAATACTATACTATACACCGGTATATGGATTGCACCGTTGAGTTATACACTACTACTATAGTTTTATGAAATCATTAATGATTGCATTTTTGACACTGCTTTTGTTGTGTTATTATTCCGATATTTTTGTTGTATTTTTGGCGTTTTGCTGGAGCAATAAACCAGCAGCTGTTATTCAACTACTGCGTGAATATCATTGGGTAGTATATTTGGCCTATCATTGGGGCAATACTGACCCAGTTATAATAGGCGATAAAGTATTGAGCAGATATCATTAGGGTTTAATTGGGTTATAATTAGTTTTCTATTCATTTAATATCATTGAGCTTACAGTATATTAGATTTAGGTTGGGTGACATATGATTTGGTATTATTGGGATATCCTTGTACTACAATACGCTTAGTTGATTCAATATCATTGGCCCAATATTGGGCTGAGCGTAATCAAATTCCATACGCCAATGTTAAATTTAGTTTGGTATACTATTGGCTTGCCAATATTGTCTTGTCGTTGTATTACTGTTGGCGTTTAGTTTATTGAATATTATTGGGCCATTGTTGGGCCGACGTTTCATTTTCCGTCATATGCCGATATCGGCATTTGGTTGGGTATCCATTGATGAGCCAAAATTGGCGTATCATATTATTTTTTGGTTGGATTATTGTTCATTGGCTCAATAATGATGGAGTATTAAATTTGTGGTCATACGCCAATTATATTATTATTGGGTTTAAATAGGAACTTTGTTGAATTGCCAATATTGGGGAATCATGTCGCAATGATAAAACATTATTGTTTGGATGATAAATTTTCTGACTAAGAACTGCTCCTCGTTTGACTCCGCAAATTAATTTGGTGTTGAAATGATGAGTATTCAAAAGAATAGAAATTGGTCTGCAGCTGAAACGGTGGACTCGGCTTCAATTTTCGGTCGGGTCAAATCACAAACTATATACAATGGTATTTACAGCTTTCCTGTCTCACATTCCGCATTAAAAGGGGTAAAGGGGAACGTGAAGTCTTCACCGAGTGTAGTAAACAGGTGGACACGCGGCAGTTTGACTCAAGGACCAAGTAGTTTCTTTGCTGCCTTCTGGTCAAGACAACTTCGTGAATTAACAATTGAACCTGTACTTTAACAGGGGCGGATCCAGACATTTTTGCAGGGGGCTCCGCTCAAGATATAATACTTTTGCAAACGTTTATATGCAAATTCCCCTTTTAGTTTAATAGCTTTATGTGCAACCCGCCACCGCGTGTGGTATTCCAAAATAAATTTTTGCAAATACTGGCAGCTAGTTTAGTCTGGATCGTTGCCAGAAGTCTGCAGTGAGAGGAGCTAATTCAGGGATCTGGGGAGAGTTTTCAGCCGCCAGAGGATGGGGATTTGAGGGCAGCGCTTCCAACCGCAGGAAATTTTGCATTATATTTGCAAAATAACGTAATCTTACCCTTATTTTAATAAAAATAATGCTTTTAAAACGTGGCATAGAAATTAGCAGTACAACAGCATGATTAAACTGGCTTTGTAATAGGGCAATGAAGGTGGTGGCTGATAGTAAACTTCAAACTTTTTGTTATAAGCCTTGCAAGCCGGTAAATCATAAAATAAAAAATTACATGTTTTAACCTAATTAGTCTGCATTACAAAAAGACAATTTTGAAGATGTTCATTTTCTTCCACTCCCACCGACTTTTTACTGTCAAGTCTGTACAGGAAATGGATCTTGCCCCAGTTATTGCAACCAACTTTATGTGTTATAAGCTTTTCTTACGTTTATCCGGGTTGAGTAGGGGGGCATCCGAACACCTGGATTTTGAGAATATAAGAAAAATTGAGAATTTCCGAAATTATTTTGCTTTTTATTTGGTAAAACCTTTTGCTATTTTTATTTATTTTGTCTTTTATTTATCAAAACCTTTTTATTTATTAAAAATTTTATTTATTTTGTTGGAAAATTTCCGGATTTATTTATTAATTTTGAGAATTTTCGGATGTCCACTGAGTTGAGCGGGGGAGGGGGGCATCCTCTCCTTTTGGATTGCCTTGACAAACGTACGGACGTTTTGAGCAAACAGTAGTTCAATAAAATTATTAAGATTTAAAGCGCTTGATACTGATCCTGTTTCGCCTTGTCCGGCTCATCAGGAAAAATAGCTAATCAGAAATTTAAAGTCAAAGACCACGTTTACACTAGGTTTTGTGTGTTCGTCGTATTTACAAAGCTTGAACGCGAGCTCAAAATGTCTACACTGAATAACTTTTTCGCCATTACATTTCACCTGAAGCCAAGGCACAATAACTGCGAGCGTAGCTCATCGCTCTAGAGCAAAAAGCTTCCGACCTCAAGTACGCTCAAGCTAAGTCTTGCTCAAGTTTAGCGACAGCGCCTCGTCGATCTTGTTGAAACTACAGTTGAACGTATTTCAAACCGTAGACTCTTTATTAGTAGACCGAAAACTGGCAGTTTTGTCTTTTTTTCTTCACAGTTCAATTGTTCTTCGAGTAGGCTGATTCGTTTAATCTGCGTAACTTGTTTCTTCCTCGGTTTACCTGTTCTTCAAATATGTCGAATCAAATCAGTCGAATACGCGTGACCGCAAAAAAACTTTGCAACAAGAGCAACTTTATTTTTCTTCAAATCTCTTCTTTTTTCTCAGCGCGTCTGTTTCTAGTCTACTAAATAATGAAGAGTATATGTTTAAACAAATAAAAATAAGTTTGCGCCAACTCAAAACGGAAGCACCGTGTAACTGCGAAGCTTAAAAGTTGCAGCAGTTCGACAAATTAAATTTTGCGTGCATAAATTTAGTTATTGAGCGTTCTGGTTAGTTTTGCTAAAATCACTTTTCTGATTTGTGTAGTGTATTTTATTGTGCGAAGCTAAAACTGCCTGAAGCAAACCTAATAAAGAATGGACAATGACACCATCAGCCATAAGACGAGTAAAATTTAATAAATCATCAAAAAATAATTTCAGGGACAATTTCAGAGTCATTCACATTTTATACCTTTTTAAGCGTCAGTTTAACAAATTATGAAGTTATTTCCACTGTCTATGAGAATATTAATGGAGTAGCTCTACTTGGATATTTCACAATTTTTAGCACTAAAACTATTGTAACCGTATAATTTTGAAATGTTCGACGAAACAAATTCAATCATAAGTTTGACAGGAAATCAAGAATGGTCTCCGCCCAGCAGGACGTTCTTTATTGACGAATGACGGTGACGAGTTTGGAAAGCCTTATCAAGAAATTCCGAATCCTTGCTATGACGTAGGTAGTAAATACCTTGACCCAGAGTGAAAAGCAATTTTTAACTACCAAAAGCTTACAGATTGTATTATGCGCATTGTTTCATTAGCTATACTTACTGGCCAGTTGGTCAAGCTACAACGTACTTGTCTATGGAGCGGAGAGTCTAAGGTTCAAAGCTCAGGCCGGTCAAATCAGTCACAGGCTTGACGATAGCTCGCCACTGCTGCGACATTTTTTCAAAAGGATTTGTGCTGCCCACAGGCGCAATGACGAGAAGATGGTCCCCGCAAACTTGTTGCACGCTTCGACGTAGTACAGCGAGTATAATGAAAGATTTGATTTTTGTGTTTGATGTCTACTGGCCAATTGGTCGAGCGATAATTTGTTCATTTCTGGAACGAGAGATACAAGGTTAAAATCTCGGGCCCATCGAATTGGACACAGGGTTGCCAACGGTTTGTCTTTGATACGACATTTTTTCGAAAGGATCTGCAGGCAGG